>VYZX01032814.1:64086-86991 GCA_013401335.1 Brachypteracias leptosomus | reverse complement strand
TTTTTTTCAGATGCTAAGCAGTGTGAGTCTTAGTCTTGTAAAAATCTTTCCTAACATGGACCCTTGTGTTTCTGCAGAGCTAGCACATTTTCACAGAATTACAATGTAATGAGAGAAGGGAGAGTGAAAATACTTGTTGCAACTGTAGCAACAATAACAGTAATTTTGCAACATTTTATTATCCAAACAGTAATCAATTTTGCTGTCTGCTGCCTGTGTTACCAAGATTGATTAAATGTACTGTTAATACCGTACTTTAAAACCAAGGCTTCTATCAGATAATAATGGAGTGACAAGTTGTAGGCTACAGGATTGGTTTTATTTCTTATTTTTCACTTTGTGGCTGAAAGAAGCATATAAAATCCCAGAATTTTTGACAGAAACACAAGTACTAGAAATACTGTGTTTATTATAGACATTTCATTACTACTCCTACTTTCCTCATGAAGGGAGACAAAAGCTTATCTTAGTAATTAAAAAGAAAAAAAAAGGGTCTGCATGATCCTTAAAAATATCATTTTCCTAAGGGTCCTGTCTCTTGGTTAATTGAGGTTACACAGGTGCCATTCTGATATCACCTTTTCACAGATATCTTCACAGGAATTATGTAACAGCTTCCTACATTTCATATCTGGAGCCTACTGAATATTTATGAAGCCTGAAGATCAATTATGGTACATTTTACAGTGATCTGTCACTAATTTATTAAAGCTTGTCAAACGTTGAGCTGTTGAAACTACATGATATTGGAAATTTAGGTATTTGGTGTAGAAAACAGAGCTTATGGGTGTAGGGGTGCACCCAGCAAGTGAAAGCACCCATTGTATGCGTGTCAAAAGGTGCTTTAATGGAGACAGTGGGATTTCAGAGAATGTTTTAGGCTGGAAGGGACTTCCAGAGGTCATCTGGTCCAACCTCCCTACACAAGTAGGGACATCTCTACCTAGATCAGGCTGCTCAGAGCCCCATCAAGCCTGACCATGAATGACTCCAGGGATGGGGCCTCCACCACCTCTCTGGACAGCCCCTTCCACTGATCTATCACCCCCATATTAAAGAACTTTTTTCTAATATCCAATCTAAATCTCTCCTCTCCTAGCTTAAAACCATTACTCCAAAAGTTAGCAGTGGTACACAGGGTTATGATACCTATTCCCAGTGGTTTGGTAGCTTCCCACTTGGCAAGAAAGTCAAAGTGTTAAAACAGGTATCTCAGGAGACTCAGTGTTATGAAACTGCTGCAAGACAGATTAGATGGTTAGATTTGACTGTATGATTCCATGATTTTCCTTTTAATCTAAAAATCATTAGCACCATAAAGTTGAGCTGTGTGATTCCTCGGAGGTCCCACACAATGTCTGCCTTCTGGGATTTAAAATGTCTGTCAGGTAATTTTAGGGAGGCATTTCATGTGTTTTGCAAGGAAGCAGCCATTTATTCTTTTGGAATTATTTTTGGCAGGTTTAGTCAGTTTTCTAGTAGCCTCTTAGTTTGTTGGCAGGATGTTTTCCATGTGGCTTGCTTTATTTTATTTTTCTAATAAAAAAGAGAGTATTTTAATTTTTCCTTCCCCAGTCCTTCAGTTCCTGGAATTGGTAGCAATTACGTTGTGCCCTGAGGATCACCAGTGGCACGCCAGAGTTTTCAGAGGAAGAGGTGGATGTTGAATGAGGTTTTAACACTGACTAAGAAGAATTTGTCTGTGTTGGCACGGGGCCAAGTGGTAAATGTTTGTATTTAACTGTGGCTTCAAGCATTGGATGAACAACAAGAGAGTTGTGAATATCATATTTACTTGTCTCTGGTTTAAATAAATAACTGTTAGTGCTACTGAGGAAATTTTGCACAAAGAGGACAAGGGAAAACAGGCATTTCCTCCTTTGGAAAGCAGCTCCTGCCTGACTTCAGAGCAGCGTTTTCTGAATCACGTGGCCAGAGGCTTTGACTCTGCTAAGAAAGCTGAATCAGAGCTATTGCGCAGCTTCTGAGTCAGCTTTTCAAAGTTTCGTAAAAGTTGGTTGGTCAGGTTGGTTTTGTTTGATTACTTTTTTTTTTAAAAGCAGTCCCAATCTGTAAAAGAAGACCTAGAAATCTTACAAGGCTTTGAGCTTGGCCACATCGTGGAAAGTTGTTGGAAGAAATGCTTCTATCACAGAAATAGAAGGCAGAAGGTATCGGGTCTATATCAATAAGCATATGTTTCTCATTTGAAATTGGTTTTATGTTTTGCTTTGGATTATTTTATGGTTTATTTTCTTTTAATGGAGTACCTCTGTCGGTGGGTAGTGTTTAAGCACCCCCATGATTTACAGTTCTCATAAAACATGATATACTCAAGCATGTTCTCACCCCCGAGTTTGAAACAGTGGAACAGAAATAATTGGAGGCATGGTTTGGTGATGTCTGCTCAGTTTTAGGGTGTCAGATGTTGAATGAAAATACTGAACTTTATTTGTGACCATCGTTATCCTACCAATAGTGACTGGAAGCAGGGTAAAAACCAAAGAGAAGCTGTGGCCTTCTTAGGAAGAAGGCACATTCTCCTCAGTTTTTTCTTTTTTGAGTAGGCCAGGTGTAGCTTCTAAACTCTTGCTTGAGTTGTTGTCAAAGCAGATGGTTTAAACAAACACTTCAAGAGATGTATGCTGAGAAGATAACTGGTCTTTTCCAGCAGAGATTTTGAGATCCAGAAGGAGCAGGTCCAGGTTATGGCATTTCCTTACCTATACTCGAGCTGGTTGTACCAAAGGGAGGGTTGATCTGGCTGAGGTCAGATGGGTTGTGTTTCCATGAAGGTGGAGAAAGCCAAATGCCTTAGTTTTTTTCTGGTGTTTCACTAAAATTATACCCACTGGAGCAGCGTGGAGGAGATGTTGAATCTGCACATTTCCTGTGCAGTAGCTGAAGTAGGAATGTGCTCAAATCCTGCCTGTACCCAAGGCTAAGCACCTTTCTCTAGGGAGCATTTTGGATTCACGCTCTCTTGAAATTAGGATCATGAGCCCTTTCTTTCAGAAAGGGAGCAAAGGTCAATCTTTGCTTTCAAAACCCGGGAGGAGTCAATGGTTCTGGTTCCCCTTTCGGCATTAGCAGAGCTGTTATTTGCTAGGCTGCTCACCACACGTGTGGGAGACATCAGCCCAGCTCTCCTCCTTCCTGGGGGGATTAATGCCCATAATTCTTTCCACCAGAGTGAATTTTGTAATCACCACCCTGTTGAGGTGCGCTGTTCCTGTCAGAAGGATAGACTGGACATGACAGTGGAGCCCAACACAGGAGATATTAGGTGACTGAGGACTAAGGTATTGAAGGAAATGCCCTGGTTTTAGTCCATAAAAGCAAACCAATAGTTCCAGAAGGACAAGAGAAGAACATACAAGATAATTTTTGCATTGCAGATCAGGTTCTGTTCAAAGATGTGTGAGGGCCTTCCTGGTAATTTCCAAATTTTATTTGCAAGCAGAGGTAGAATTTGGACTTGAAAAGTATAGTCAAACATTGTGGATTAAATAATCTGCTTTGTAAACTGTTTTGGTGAGTTGTGAAAGGTAAATGGAAAAATCAATGTTAAACATTGAGAAAAAGAGAAATTGGGCACAAAATACGTTATCTATAAACTGTATGCATATATGCATGTATTTATATATACATGTACATTTTCAGTTGAAATATGAAAGTGGTTGTATGTGTGCCCAAAACATTAAACCCAGAATGTTATTTCTCTTAATAATATAATATTTACAAAGATCCCAAGGTAGCATTTCTTATAATAACATTTTAGTGGAGACTTGCTATAAACAAACATTCAGGTTTGCTTGTCTTTTCTTGCAAAAATTTAATGATGAATGTTTGAAACCCACAAGGAATTATTTTTTTTTCCTCTGCTTTTTGCCTTTATTTTAATAAAAAATTAGATGTTGAACTAATAAAAGAGGCAAGACAGATAAATTGGATTTTCTAACTTAGATGAATGGAGATTGGCTTGTAAGAGATAAAACAAAGCCATGCTAATAATAACTACAAGTATGCACCTGCGATTTTTGTGGTTCATTGTAAATATTTTCACTTCAGTTTCATTCCAGTGTCACTTTGGCAGTTACAGGGTTTGGCTTTTTTTTTCATTTTTGAGATCTGCTTGTGGTTTCTGGGGGGAGTGTGTGTGTATATACATGTAAAGTTAGGATGGTGTTGAACAATAACATATCCTGAAATCAAGTTGTGTCCGTGTCTATTAAAATAAAACACAAGGGATTTCCTTTTAAATGCCATGAATCTGAAAATCAATTCTAAAAGCACCTAAATTGCACTTGAGCTGCAGCCACTTCAGCCAGATTGGAATAGGAGGATATTTACAGTCAGGTTTTCTGGTAAAGCTTTTCTTTCCTGTTGTTACATGAAAGACTTGCACAAACAAGAGCAACCGACTGTAACTGTAGTTTATGTCATCAAACAAATGGAAGGAAATAGCTCAAGAGCTGCTGTTGTCAAGTGTTTATGTTGAAGCAGGCTGTCCTGGGCTTACAAACCCTTGAAGGGATTTTGAACTTCACTGGTCCTCTCAACTGTTGGCCTAGACTTGTAATGTGATGATAATACAGGTAATGAGTTTCCTAATGGCTGGATTATTCTTATCAAATCTGTATTTGTAATTGCCTCTTTAGAGTCTGTTCCCCATCGTGTCTTTCTAGGACTGGCCTACTAAGTCTGGCACAGAGTTACAGCTCTAAGAGCCATTCTGCAGCCTACATTTCCTTTTCTTTCTGCTTGTATCAGTGAGTTATATAATTGTTATTCTTGTATAATGGCTGTCCTGTATGTTTTGGACTGTTGAGGATGATCAGAAGGCTGGAGCACCTCTCCTATGAAGACAGACTGAGAGAGTTGGGGTTGTTTAGTCTGGAGAAGAGAAGGCTCTGAGGAGACCTTATTGTGGCCTTCCAATATCTGAAGGGGGCTGCAAGAAAGCTGGGGAGGGACTTTTTAGGATGTCGGGCTGTGGTAGGACTGGGGGGAATGGATCAAAACTAGAGGTGGGGAGATTCAGACGAGACGTTAGGAAGAAGTTCTTCCCCAGGAGGGTGGGGAGACACTGGCACAGGTTGCCCAGAGAGGTGGTGGAAGCCCCATCCCTGGACATTTTGAAGGCCAGGCTGGATGGGGCTTTGAGCAACTGCTCTAGTGGGAGGTGTCCCTGCCCATGGCAGGGGGGTTGGAACTAGATGATCTTTAAGGTCCCTTCCAACCCTGACAATTCTATAATTTTTGCTGGTGGTGGCTCTCCTTGTTGCTCTTCTGTGGAGATGGTGCCATCAGAATTTACTACTGCCTCAAAGAAGCCTCTGAAAGTTCCTCGGTGAGTGTAGTCATCTTGAAATAAGCAGTTGGTCTCTGTTGGCTTCTACACAGGTGGCATCTTGTGAGCAGCTGCAAGACTTTCATTGCTTGGGGAAAAATAACAGGTTGCCCTAGCACAGGACAGCTTCTAGTAGGTATGGGGAAGATACAGGACTGTTTGTTATGGTTGAGAAAGATATTACAGTAATTTATGTCAAAATGTGAATTTTTTTTTTTAGACAAAGCTGTAGGAACAGGAAAATATTACCTTGGCTCTGTGTCACTAGTTAAAGAAGAATGATTTCTGTTGATCCAATGGTTGGCAGGGCCCAGGCTTCCCTAGGCTCCATTATCCTTTGTGTTGAGGAAGGAGGAATCACTGGAAATTCTGTGACCTCTTTTGCCAAAAATCATCTGATGTCAAGTCAGAGATCTTCCCAGGCAAGTCTTCATCGAGAGGAATGTTGAGACTGTGATATTGTTTGTCAGATTTTGGAGCTTAAGAGTAAAATTTTTGATTTAGAAATAGAAGTACTTCAAAAATACAAAATGTAACTTTTGAGAGTTTATACACTTAAATATAATACTGGAGGATATGGAAAAGAAAAAACTCACTTTAATGTGGTCATACTTTGCAAAGACTTGTTTTGATGCTTTCAGATTAATTTTTTACTTTTTATTTTTCTTGCCATTTGGTGAATATTTTTCCATCTTCCTAGTGCTTCACCAGCTCTTCTTTGTGCACCATCTCTGATACCAGCAGGAAAGTGTAAAGTTTTGCTGCAGGGCAATGGGGCCAACCTCGTTTTTATATTTGTGCTCACACCATAATAACGACATTTTATTATCTCAGGAACATGACTTGAATTTTTAAGGTGATGGGATTACCACATATGTTCTTGCTCAGTTTATTTATAAGTACCAAACACTACGTATGGGAGGAGTGCCTCCTGTGCTCCAGCTGAGCTTCTTAAACTTTATTAGATAAAAAATTATCTACATCCTGAGTTTCTGAAAATCAGACTGCTCAGCCTCCTTTAGTTTTAAAATAAAGCTTTAATTAACTCTGCACAGGTAGGACAATAGGGTCTGTATTGAATGAAATCAGGAAAGTGGAAGTCTGGAGACACTAACGCTTAAAGATCTGACAAACGATGTGTCAACAAGTGCCAAAAGAAGGCGAGTCCTTGATTGAGAGGGGACTGAGAGAGTGAGAAGACACCTATTGAAGATGGGAAGAAATCCATCAAATGTCATCAAGAAAGATTCAACATGGGCAAACACAGCTTTCTAGTGGAAGTATTGAAAGGTTGACATAATCATCTGCGGGGACAATGGTGCTTCCACTGCCCCAGGTCTTTCAGAACAGGTTTGATTACCTGTATTGTTTCCACCAGATAGTTTAGTTATCGTGCCCTGGGGCTGAGTGAGGGACTGTCTGACCTTTGGAGGTACCTTCATCCCTCCTTTGGTTTACAGACCTCTAACTGCAGTTTACTAGGATCAGCATACATAACTGATACGTGCTGAAACCTATTTTCCACCTCTGTAACCTGCTTAGCAGTTCTGCTTCGACTGGAGTTTGTTCTGTCTGTGAGAAAGGCTGTGGTAGTTGTCAAGTAAAGGTTATGGTCTTCAATGGTTTGGTTTCCTGGGGGATGTTTCATGCATGTCATCCTCCAGGACCATGTTATACCAAATACCCATCCTCCTCTCCTTTATTTACTCTTCTCTGCTGTGATGCTGCATCCAGGCCAGTTATAGAATTGTTATTCTGCTTGGAAAAACTAAGAGGGTTCATGGAGTGCCTTGTAGAGAAGAAGTGTGACCTGAGTGTGGATCAGAATGAGCAATTGTTCCAGCTGGCTGCATGCACACACGAGGTAGAAATTGCTGTTTCCATTAGACTAAAGCTTGACACTTGGTTCATATGGAGGTAGCCACGTTCAACAGCTTTATAATCCCACTTAATTTCATTTTATCTATGAATATTTCCTTAAGAAAAAATATTTTTTCAGTGGGACTAGTAGTAAGAGGAGACAGACTGTGTCACCTGGAGGTTGTGTGTCTATTGCAATGATAAATGGGAGAAGAAACCTTGTGGGTTTATATTGCTTCATTACCAGTCATCTTGTCCAGGAGTGGAAGAGTGAGGAAACTGGAGAACTGATTTCTTCACAAGACATTATTAGCCATAGCTAATAAATGATTGTAATGGCTCAAGAGTAAACTAACACTGACGTGGCTGTGACTTCATATCTGTGTGTGGTTTGCAGGGAAGGTAACTGCCACTGGGAATGTGTTAAAATGCAAATTATCATGTTGTCCAGGTAAACAAGAACAAAAAAATCCTTCCTTTTATTCAGTTAAAGAGTATCTGGTGGTTGGTTGGTTAATTCTTGAGTATCAAGTGCCCTGTTAATAGCTATGTAAGTAGTAGTAGTTAGAAAAAGGTATGAGTTTTATGTAGTATAATAACAGCCATGAATTAATCTAGCATATATGTCATATATAGCATATATGTGTCAAATCTACAGTGAAGTGTTGTCTTGCATGGGCTTTTATAGACATTTAAGCCAATAGTATATTTGGGTCAGTATGAATTTATTTCTTAAAAATGTTAAGGCTTTAAAATTGTCTTTCTAGGGGCATGAAACTTCTTTTTCATCACGTTAGTATCATTAATGTCATTAATATTAAAACTTTGTCAGCATTTTTACACAGGAAGTCTTTGAAAGGTATCTGTTGCATCTTCAGCTAATGATGAAATGTTGTAGTCAGTCTCTTAGCATGGCCTAGAGTATTTCTTAGCAAACAATCTGAAACACAGGATTTACTTGAAAAGCAGGGTAGTGCTATTTTATAGATATATTTTCCCCACATGCACAACTTAGGTGTTTATAACAAAATGCAGTTGCTGTTTTCAGGGACAAGCAGAGAGACAAGGGCCAAGTAAGGCATGTTAAGAAGAGAAACTCAAAAAAATTAATTTTTTAAGCTGGTTGTAACTTTCTAGAATGTGAATTCTTGGTTGGCTTGGGTTTTTTGGTGGGTTTGGGGTTGTTTGTTTTGAGTGGGATTAACATTTCTCTCATTGCTCTAACATTTTTCTCCTTGTTCCCAATGCTGTGTTCATGTGAGGTGGTGTCTGACTCTAGATGGCAGTCACTGGTAGGCAAAGGGAAGGACTGTTCTGGGCTGCTTGGCTTGGACCCTGCAAGTCTCTGCACTGGTTTGCTTCTCCAGTTGGAATTTTTATGGGGTTGGACAGCAATAAAAGTGTCACCTCAGCTTCTCTCCCCTCAAACTGCAACAGAGATTCTATGAAGAAAGAGAAAAAACAAATGGGCAAAAAATAAGAGAAACTGGGAAAAAGTTGCAGTGAAACACTCACAAAAAAGAGATTTAGTGATGCTGATAATAGTGCAGAGATTACTTTTATACTGGCAAGACTTTGTCCTAGATTAACAGAAATAAATTTGCTTATAATGGGAGAAATACCAGTTGCCCGTTAAATTTAATTTCAGAGAGTGAACTAGATTGACCAAGGTGCAACCAGAAGTAACAGAAGTGGAGGAATGTGTGGTTGTACTCTCATTTTAACAAATGAGGATTTCCTCACAGTCACATGTTGGAGAAATAGGTCTTTTTGCTTAAGATGTTGTGCCTTCCACCACCTCATCTCCCTTTGCAGTGTCCATCCTCTCCTCTTAATTTCTAAACTCCTTCCTATAATTTTGCAGGTAACCTGTTAGCAATCTGTCTCTTGACTCTCCACTCTGTCTCTTTAAAGCAGAATCAGCTTTGATTTTTTTTTTTTTTCTCTCTCTTTCTTCATATAGGTGCTGTTTGCCTTCCTAACTCATCACTCCTAAACAGTTTGATGTAACATCACAGTTAGAAAAGGTGGCAGCGCTCAAGCGAAGGAGCAGCAGTTTCTCAGCTCTTGCTGTGTAGGGATGATTGCACTTCATGAGGTGAATACAGCTTGATAAGGAAGTGATTGTTATAATAAATACAGTTCAAAACCAGGTATTCATTTATACATCTTATTGATCTCTGGTTTCAAATGCAGTGCCAAACTACAGTCTTGTTTACATATGTACAAATCCCAAGGAACTCTTTGGGAAGAGCTGGAACCATTCTGGATTTGCAGAGGTGTAATTCAGATCAAGTTTTGGCCTTCAGTTTCAACAATAAGAGAATGATTTACTGTTATATTGCTTATTGTATGAACTGCCAGCATTCATAAAGGGGCTGTGATCCTGTAAGTGCTTTGCAAATATTCTGCAGGACATTTCTTGCCCTAGAAGAGAGTAACTAAAAATCAAAAGATCTTGTTTTTTGCTTAATACAATCCTAGCAACAAGCTTTTAGTTTCTTAATGTACTAGTTCAACTGGGGAAAACTGCTGATTTTTTGAAAGGCAAGGTGCCTTAGTTGCAGAAGAATGAAAAATCAACCAAAGCTTTAATTAGTCTTTATTTTTACATATTTTATGCCAAGTTTTACAATTCACATAAGTGCATTTCCAGAGCCAGTTAGAGAATGTGGTGGAGGGAAAGCATTCGGTGAGTTAGCAGTGAGTGCAGTTTTCTGTGTGCAGTTCACGTGCAAGAAAGACAAGATAGAGATGATTTTGGTATTATGTGAAGATTATATATTAGGGTGACAGGTATCAGAGTCCCTAATAGATTGCACAGTGCAGTGATAATGAGGAGTGATGCTTTCTGTGCCTAACCTGCCTTGGGCCTGGCAGGTAACTCCGGGCAAATCACTCCTTCTTCCTCGGTATCTCTGCCTGTAAAAATGAGGGTAATAATGTGAATCACTTTGTGTTTCATTTTGAGATCTAAAGGGAATACATAGAAATGAAGCAGGAGGAACATGATGGGAAATACAAGGTGGTAAAATAAGCATCTGTGTTACAGACAGCTTTGCACTGACAACTGATTATAAAATTGATTCTCCTGTTCTTCCCTGTTGAGGGTATTACTATGTACATGTTCACAGGATTGTAGGAAAAAAAAATCTTGCTATTTCTTCTGCTAGCCGATCTTTCAGCTTCTCATTCAGAATTTACCATAAGGTTGTTCTGCTTTTATTCTTGCTCATTACCATCCCCACGAGGGGCAGCTAAAGCTGTAGTTAATGGAGGATAAGGACAGCAAAGGTCTGTCTGTCTTTCTTTACTCTATCTCCTCCCTTTCTATCTCTCTGTCTCTCTTTGGCCATTGAAAATGTAGGTCATATTGCATCACCATAAAATGGAACAGTCAGAAAGGTGGTTGAAAAATGCTGACATCCTTAGCCTGGGGTGCATGCCAGTGTCCTTTGTTTACATTGAGAATAGTCTTGTACCTGTGTAAGAACCAGCACCTCGGTTCAGGTTAGTGGTACGGTACCTAAATTATGAGTCAGATTTTAAGATGACTTTCATCTGTCTGCAGTAATTTAAAATTAGGCAGATAAAATGCAACCACTCACAATAATGATATACATGAGGAGCTAATTTGAAATCTTTCATCTGCAATAACCGTGACGGTGTCGTTTGAATAATATTACCTTTCACAGAGGAGCTCAGTAATAAATTTTGCAAATCATGTTAATCATGTACTCTGCATTGTCTTGATTAGCTGTGCCTTTCTGTCTTGAAAAGTATGTTTATATTATACATTTGTGTATTCTTTTTAACATGACTGTTTTACTTCGTGCACCCTTTTAAATGAGCCAATCAGGATTTTATTTATTTAAAAAATTGGAAAATCCTGATGTCCAGTGCCTTAGTGCTTGCTACCAGCCTTTTGTTGTTTGTGTTTCTGGTGTAATACAAGTTGTAATTGGTATGAAATATTCCTGTGGCACAAAATGCAGAATATATATATTTTTTATTTCTTCTCTAAGAGTTGTATATAAATAACATTTAAAAAGAAATGTATAAATATAATTTCAACTGTCCTTGTCTTAGATGCAGTAAGCTAATGTGTTTTATGGATTGAACTTCCAAATGGTCGTATGAATCATACTGCAAGATGCAGGTGTCTTATATTTCAAAACAAGATACTCACTTATAAAATATCTTTCATTATTTCTGAAACCAAGTATGGTTTTTAACCTGTGTGCTCTATGCTTTGTGTGGTTGTACTTAAACAGTTGAAGTGCAATATGCAAAAGCTTCTTAAGAGTTTGTTAATTTTACTGCTAAAGAAGACTTCTAAGTTAAAAAAGAAATTGGTTGGAAGGTAAAACTAAAATTAGTGATAATATGATTTGTTGAGCAAATTAACACAAATCTTTTCCTGTTGCCAATAGGCAAAGGAAAATGGCAGTAGTCAAAGTCAAGAGCTCTTTGCTGTGTGTAATTATTTTGCAGTCTTTATCAATTTATTTAGAATGATCTGAAAGTTGTTGTTGCTTCTCCATTGACTAAGATACTTGTTATTTAGTAACTAAGATATTAGTTGTTTAAGTTTGACCTTTCTCGTTATCTGTGAAGATACCAAAGCATGTTTGAAATAGTTTCAAAACAATTCATGTCATTATTTTGTATCAATTATTCTGTTGCATTTGTGTTTGCACAAATAATAGTAAATATTTAGGTAATTGTGATAAATATTTTATATTGGAATATATATAGGAACTACATGGTTGGCCTTCTGCTGGCCAGCTCATGTTCTTCCAACACACACCTCCTGCACCCACTTTTCCAAGGGGCAGAATAAGACCTCATTAGGTTATCCCCATAATTATCAAATATCTAAATGAAGCCCAGTATTGGGGTGATTATACCGAGCATCTCCAATCTTTGTTTATATAAATGTAGACATTGTATTTTGCCTTAAATTTGGATATTTAATAGATAACAAAGGAGAAAGAATGTGCCAAAATTTAGGTGTGTTCTTTGATGCCTACTTCCAACAGCTGAGAAGAAAAAGAGTTAGAGTTTGGGTAGCTGAGACATTAGTTTTGAAACTTTCAAAAGTTAGGGATGATTTATCACATACATCCACATTTCCTTTATTCAAATCAGCTGCTTTGCAATGACAGTTTTTGTGTAGTTATGTTTCCCTTAAATGGATAATACAGATGAGTCGTCATAACTATACCCTTATTATTCTACATGCCTGGGTAGATAGTTTTGACTGGGATGTAGCTTTGGCCTGGCCAGGCTGTGCTTTCCTGCCTTGCCTGTTGGTAACTCCTCCAAGTATTAAACAGCAATTGCAACCAAGATTCTCTGACAGTCAGGCTTGGAGAGTGACATGATGCTAAGTCTGCTTGGCTGATTTGAAAATGCAGCACGTTCTCCATTTTCCTGGATTGCTGCTTTGACTGTTGTTATCATCTTCCCATTTTTAAGTAGCTCTCCCTTTTCCAGGGTACCAAAGTGGAGAGAGAGCTCCTCCTGCCTTGTTCTCAATCATCCCACCACTTCCTCGCATCACTCTTTGCTGACAGTTGTGGTTGTAATTGGCCTGCTGTAAATTCTCAACAAGAGTCATTCCTGTTCTTTGCCACCCATTATCCAGAGAAAGAGTTCTCTTTAAAGGGTCATTAAGCTGTCACTTTACTCTTTTGAAACTTATTCCCTTAACTTCCTTCAAACTCAACTCCAGATGTAATCCCTTCAGCAAAATTCACAGGTGCTGACATGGTATGTTTTGATCTCCTCTATATAGGAATAAGATTTTTGCAGATTCTTCCTTCGCCCTCATCTGGTCTGTTTTTTGCATTTACCACTTGCTTGTTTTTCTAGATTTTTAAGTCTGTAGAGAAGTTTTCAGTTTTATAGGTAATTTTTGTTTTTGTTTTTGCATGAAGCAATGAAACTTGCCTTTTATGTAGCAAGTAACATTTACGTCAGGATAAAATAAAGCATTTTTCATACAGAGCTCTCATATCCCCTATAAAGAAATTGGGTGGAGATGGAGTGAGTTGCTTCCATAGCAGGGAGGTCATGTGCTCAAAGGGATTGGGACTTTGAGGCTAAATATTGAGTGATCTTCTGTGGAGGGGATGGTCCCTATGAATTCAATCTCATGTCCTAAACAAACAAAGGAGAGAAAGGATTTTGGACAAACACTGCATTGCCTTTCCTGGTAAGCAGCAGTGAGCTGGAGAGCAAGTTGTGTGTTGTAGAATTCAATGAGATTTCTGTGTGCAACAAGGAAATACAATGTTTTCTGAGACTTCTACTACTGTAGGAATTTGTTAACAATCAGTTTTATTAACCGTAGAGCAGAGGAGAGAGAGAAAATACTACTGGACTTGCTCTTGAGTGTTATCCACTGAAGACAAGAACATTTTGGATTTTCTGGAGTAGCTAGAAAATAATTAAGCTTGGATGTGCTTCTTAGGATCAAGTATGATGCTGAGCAGAATAAAACTTAGAAATAGTAAATATTGTAGGTGATTTCAGTCAAGATCACCTGCAGCTGCTAAGCTGCAGTTTAAAAGGAAAGAAAGCAAAAAGGGAGTTATCCTCAGTGCATAAAAAGGCTTTAAAGACATGAAGTCAGTTTGCAGACAGCTTCCCAGAGGGGCAGCAGAAGCCAGAAGAGCTTTGATCTGCACCTTCCACTGGGGCAGAGCCCTGCAGCCTGTGTGACAGCTTGGGTGCCCTCTTGGACTGCATTCCTCTTGTCTGGACTTTAATCCTTGGGGGGAAAAAAATAGTTTTCTCTGAAGTGTCATTTGGTCCCAGCACTAGGTTGGCTTATTTATATCTATCTTCATGACTTTTTAGGAGATGAAAAAAAAATAACCAGTTTAATTTCAAGGCTATTATAAAAATCAATTATTTGATCTTTCCTATAACCTGTGCACAAGGGTGGTTGAAGTTTCTTTCAGTTTTAATGGGGCTTTGGTTAGCTTTAACCAATTAGGCATTGATTTATGCTAAACCAAAGCAACCCTGGCTTAAATTTGATTTCTGTAAACAGTAAATTTATAAGCAGGGAGTGAAAGGATTTTAAAAACTGGAGCTTGAGGTGATAAAAGTGGGAAAGGCCTCCATGTGTACACCTCTCTGATTTTTGTTAAATTCTTCATCAGCACTACAGTCATAGCCACTAATGGCTGCTACGTGAGGGATCATTTTTAGCTCTCCACGTTCTATGACATGGTGGGGAAAGTGTCAATGCCTGTGCCCCGAGAGCCCCTGTTGTTGGAGTCGTGCTATATTCTAGAAAAATCCTGTGCAGAAAATCCAGTGCTGTGGTGTTAGCAGCTTGTGATACAGCCACAGCCTCTGCTTGGAAACCTGGGCAGTCAGAGTCGATGCAAGTGCAGTAACTGGGCTGAAGATTGAGATTTCATCCAATGCATACCTTTCTGGTAATGTCAGGCTGCCATTTAAAGCACTGCTCTGTACATAAGGGTGCATAACAGCTCTCTGCTTACCTTTCAATTTTAAATCCATTGCAGAAATTGTATTTGTAAAATTGATAAAATGCTTCGTATTCGCTTTGAAATAGAGACATTTATAGTTAGGGAAGGGAGATAAGGTTTCAGATGTCTTATTGCTGCACTCTTTTTTTGTTTTCTTTCAGAATTAATCAGGTACAAGTTAGAGAAAGCTTCCAAAATCTGAACAGATGAAGATCAATTGATAAATCAACCCAGCGATTCATCATATTTTCAAGGTACTGTGACATGCTTACCCAAATGTTTTCCTTAGCATAATATTCACATACTTTAAATGTGAGGAGCATGGAGAACAGGATATTAGCAGGGTTGCAAAGCAAGCCTGAAGTGTTACCAGATGCAGTGGGAAGACTTTTTTTATTTTAAATGCAGGTGTTTAATATATGTTTCAATGGGAAATAAAGCAACCTTACAATCCACCTAAAGGGAATTCAATGCATGAAAAAGCCAAACGTAAAAGGATAAAAATAAGTTGGATTGTATCTCTTGATCACTTAGCTGAAAGGATTTGGACCAGTAAGATGTGATAGACAGGCAATATTTTAAAATTATTTATTATGTTTTAGAAAAAGTGAACTTCTTTTTCTGAATAATTATTTTTGTCTGTTTCCACATTTCCATGGTACTTTGAAGCATTTGAAGGGATATAGCAGAGCCTACTAAGTGCATCAGTTTTGTTATCTTGCAAGTTCAGAAAGCAGAATTGTAAACTGAGGCAAAGACTGTACAGTTGCCTAACACAGTGGGGTTGTTCTCCATGGCTACTGGCAGAATGACAATGAAAATGGCAATAATAAATGGAAATTTTGGCTAAAAAGCTACTAATGCAGATTACTTTATCAGGTACTGCTAATTTGTATCTGTTCCTTTCTCTTTCCCTTACGTTTATCTCTACTCTTTATCATCAGATGCATTTCACCTTTTTGTATATTTTTGCTTGACTTGACAAAAGAAAAGACTTCACTCTAAGTTTGCATTTTTCTTATGCACAGACTTGAAGGATCCAATCTAATACTGGCTAGTATTTGCTGTGAAAATCATCTTTTAATATATTTTAAAATAGATTGCAGCAGAAAGGACCATTTCAATTAACATGGAGAGAGTCTGCAGATCTTCTGTAAGTGGCAGAGTTAACCTGGGCTCAGGAGGAGCAAGGAATGGTGTAGCTCCTGCAATATATAGCATTGGGAGCTGTAACCTCTGAAGTTTCTATAATGAAATGCTTCCCTGGATTTTCTATCAGCCTGAGAAGCATCTGAATTAGTGAACCCTGAACGCCTGGGGTTGCAGAAATTGACTTTATTCTTATCTATTTCCTTGCTCCTCACCACTAAATAGAGATTTTCATATAATTATAGGAAGGTCTGGATTGGAAGAATCCTTTGGACATCATCTGGTCCAACCTTCCATTGAAAACAGGTTATCCCAGGCTTGGTCAAGCCAAGTGTTAAATATTTCCAATGAGGAAATATTTAATCCCATTTCTCTGTGCAACCTATTCCAATATTTAGTTGTTCTCACAGTGAGTAATTTTTCTCATATCCAGACAGAACTTCTGAAGCAACTTCTGCCTGTTACTTCATGCCCTGTCACTGTTTCTTGTGAAGAGATTACCTCCATCTTCTCTGTAATTATCTTTTACTTATTGGAAGACTGATTATAACCTGAGCCTTCTTTTCTTTAGGCTAAACAAACCCAATTCCTTCTCATTTCTTCATTTTCCAATCTTGTAATCACTTTGGTGGCCCACTGCTGGACCCCATCCACTGGTTTAATGTCTCTTTTGAGCTGGCCTGGTCTTCCAGCCTGTCACAGTCTCTGTACATAGTGACACTTCCTTTGGGTGTCTCTACTGGTCTTCCAAATTCCATGTCATCTGCAGACTTGGGGAGGATGCATTTACTCCCATCATCCAGATCATTTTAAAAGATATGATTAGGATTGAGCCCTGTACTGACTCTGTGACTGATTTTGAGCCTTTCCCACTCTTAGAACACAGCAGTTCAGCCAGTTTGCCAGCAATCCCATGGTCCACATCTGAGACCTTTCAAACTCACTCTCTTAGCACCCTTGCATCCATCCTGGCAAGTCCCATAGACCTGTCCATGTCCAACTGCTATGATATTTTGTTGCTAACTTGCTAAGCATGTGGTCAGTGCAGGTAGCATCAGCAAGCAGCAGTCAAATGTGAGAAGAATGGTATAAATTTAAATTACCTTGTGCCAGGGTTCTTGGGATCCTTAATTTGATATTAACAGCATGTCAAACTTCTAAGGGTGTGAGGACTTGGGCAGCTTCACATCATATTTAGGCATCATTTTGGTCTCAGGGAACTCTTGAATACTGTGAGCTGTGCTTGGAGCCAGAGTCTTCTGCCTCAGTGTACTGCCAAGAGCCATGTTGACAAGCTGGCAAGATACCAGGCAGGGTTATGAAACCTTGTGTGGTAGTTGAGTTCCACCAGACCATCGTTGATACCAAACTGTTCCCATTAAGTGCTTTGATTTCAAGAAATGGAAATTCAGCACTAATGCTTTGTGACAATTAGCCTGAATAGTTGTGTATTTTAATAGTTCTAAACTGTGATTCTCTGTGTATAAATGAGAATTTAAAAGGTCATACTCATTTCCAATTCCTCTGATTAAAATGATTCATCTGCATAGTTAGGTCACCAAAAATGTTTTAACATTTCCAAATTCAAACGGTGATTCCAACATCTTATGTAAAATTTAATGAGCATAATAATGACTCTGATTTCAAAATCATTAGCTGGATGTATTTTGCATAGTTTTACTTATTTACCTTTAACACTTGAAAACTTTGTGTCACTATTCAGTGTTTTCTCTGTAAAATTCTCCTCAAGAATTGACAGTATTTAGTGACATCTAATCAGGGTGAAGATCTGTGTTCCTTGTGCTCCTTATTGTGCTTTAGATCTCTACATCATCAATTCTGGCAGAAACTTGTCTTGCCTTTAAGACATATTTGATAGTTAAGTAAAGAAGGAAGTGGTTGCAATATTTTGCTAGATACTGTATATTTTATTAACACATGGCAATGACATTGGCTTATAATTTGAGTGTAAAAATGTTAGACTATCTTCAGTCTAGTCATTGTGATGTTTGGGTAAAGATTGCATTCTCATCCTAATGCAGAATTCTTTGCGGATTTACTTATTTATTAGCCTTCATTCTTCCATTCCTTCTCCTCAGAAGAGGTTACTTTAAATTAGTCTTCTAATCTTAACAATATTTCCCCTGGTACAGGTGGTTTGTAGTAGGTATCCACAGCAATTTCATATTCCAGTATTTAAAGCAGCTCTATTCCAGCACTTCTGAGCATCTTCAGCTCCCCCTTTGAAGTGTTACTCATAAATAAAATCATACACATCAACCTGTTCCCAGCATCTGTGGGGAAAAAGGGTAATAGACTGGCATGGTTTGTTGTATAATTTTTTATTGTGAGCTGCTCATGATTATTATTCTGCAGGATCACAGTCCTGTGTGTAGTTCTAAAGGGAGAAGTTGCTTGATTTCACTGGAGGTGAGAGTGAACTGCAGATTACCATAATGTGTTTTTCTTAATGTATTAATATTTTTCTATAGTGGGGCTTAAATGAAATGCTCTGGTTTGTTATGACTGGATAGTTCTCTCATCATCTGGATGTCCTGATTTTATATGCATTTTTAATCTCTTGCTTCTCTACTTACCCAATTACATTCTTACACTTCTCATACTGGAGGCATGTTTTGAAATGCACAAAATGTACTCCCAGTTCCAGGAGCTGATGGGAGGGTCAGGGCTTCACTTCAGCCTATCAGCTACTTGGCTTGTCCTTTCATCCTGAATCTCACCTACCAACAAGTCTTCACTAATAATATTTGTTCTTAGTCTTTGAGCCCTTCTTGATAATTTCATACCTTTTGGCTAGAACTAACTTACTTGGTTTCCTTCAATGCCGTAATACCCCTCAGATCTTTTCCTTGCCAGGCTTTTTTGTGAATTCACTTTTTTTTTTTCTTCTAAGTACTGATGAAGTGACACCCTTGGAGGTTCTCCCCATCTCTCCCTTTGCACTTCAGTTCTTGCATCCTTTCACTTTCATTGTGGAAAATCACCAGTGAATTATAATCATTGTACTTCTGTTCTTAAAAAGAGCTCAGCTGCAGATTCATCCTTCTGTTTTCATTCCAGTGAAGAGTTCTCATATCTCAGGTCCTGTATGGAGGCTGTCTAACAGATTCTAGCTGAGCAGCTGAAGTAGGTGTTCCCTGTTTGAACAGCTTTCCCAGACCACCTGCTGAAAGCATGAAACCTGCTGGTACAGGTGAAAAAATGCCTGCCCAGTGTCATGCCACAGAATAACCATCCTCTGCAACTTGAGGCAGTTGCATGCTGCTTGTAGGCATACATTTAATCATAGTGTCACCAACCATGTTTAATAAGCTGTTAAATCTATTTAGTGAGTTTTAAAACTGAGTTTTCCTTTTTTGTATGTTTTGTTTCCTTTTCTTTACTCTTTTCTTTCCTTTTTCAGGCTGTGTTGTATTTTTTTGTTTGTTTGTTTATGCTGTCTTTGGCTGTTTCTCTGCATCATCCACTGTTTGCTGTTTTCCTGCCTCACGTTTTTCTTTCTCCACTTTCTATCTGGTCTTAACTCCTTTTTTCTCTCCATCCCCTGAATACCTGTTCTCATTCACACGTATGAGCAGTCTGTGGTTATTCACACACTGTCTCCATCCCAATGCTAATTTTTGGGCTATTTTGCTTCCTCAGTTAAGCTCTTTGAACTGGTGTCATTTCTGGGCCCCTTTTTCTCTTAAAGAAGTGTTGGCTTCCAGGCAGTGCTTTCCACACCTGAGTGTTCTGCCCACTCCTGACCAGATTCATCTGACTTATTTCTGGGTGCCTAATTTATGTGGATGGTCATCCTTGGCTACTTCTGTGGCCAGTGGGAAGAGAAGGGCTTCTTCAAAAAGTGCTTTGGATCAGGAGGGACCAGATTGATCCCCAAAGTATCCCTGGCTCTCTGGTGATTGCCAAGGGAGCTTTGGGTGACTGTACTCCTCATGTAGATGTCTTAGTTTTGTAACAGTCACCCCTATTCAAAGTCTACAGCTGGTACTTGTGTTTTCAATTCTGTTCTCCTTCTAGCATGATGGGTTTTCCCTGTTTTTCCCTTAAATCATCAATACATCCTTGTATAGCACTATGGAGACAATTTAAGAAACTTTAACTTCTATGCTTAAAAAAACCCAAACACATATTCAGCCTAGTGAGCTTGTGGGGAAAGAAAATTCTCTCCACCTCCAAACCTTGTAAAATTAGGTTTTCACCTGCCCCTGTTCCTGTTCTCTGACTAATCAGCCTTGTGCATTGAAGGGATGAGAGGATCTTTCTGCTGCCACTTTCCTCCCTCTGCTGGAATCCTGGTGTATTCACGGCAGAGTGGGAAAACATTTTACTAGTGGAAGGTTTACTAAAGGGTAGCCTGAGGCCCAGACTGCAGACTTAGGTCTTGAGTGGGAATATATAGGAAAAAAACAAAAGCTGTGAAAAAGGTGTGGGGGGGAGAAATGCAACCACCAGTTTGAAAGCGCAAAAAAGAGCAAGAAGGAGGATAATCAAAGTTGCATGAAATATTGATGAGTGTCAGCCTTGGAAACTGAAAGGTTGATAATATATTGGCTTTAACTATTTGTTACAGTAGTTAGCTAATCAATGTAATTTTGCCAAATTAAGCCATTTTACTTCTGCATAATTTGAGATCCATTTGCCAGTAATGTTTAAAGAAAGGAATCGTGTGATGCGTGAACATTAAATTGATATGCCATGGTAAAATCCCTCACTATGAGAAGGTAAATGATGGGGTTCTGTGACTCTGTTTGGTCACCCATCATTTTATTTGCTTTATGATCTATGTAAAATAAATAATAGAAAAAGCCTTTACAGATTTGCTGGACACTCGGACTTACCGAGGATTCTTTTTCAAACTGCAGCTGAGGCAGCTTTCTGACAGCTCTCCCCAGGACAAAGGGGAGATGTCTGAACGAAGTTTATAACATAAACCAGAATATTTGACACACAGACTATAGTTCTGTCCAAAACTTGCCTGGTCCCATGGCTGGAGTCTGAATTCAGCTGTGATTGCTATGTTAGGTTCCATTTGTGGAACACTTGAAGAACTACGCTTGAAAGAAACCAGTCATAGATTTTGTTTTGGGGTTTTTTCCTATCTGGCTTTTACACCACAAGAGAAGCTGAGGTTCTGTTCAGAAATGGTTTAGTGCCTGACTAAGTGGTGTTCTTAGCTTCAGTTAGAAGTAGCTTTCTGTATTATGAAGTCTACTATCAGATAAATAATCTAACAATAATACTCTCCATTCATCATTTATCTTTAGACTCTGGTTCATAAACACCTTTACTCCTACTCAGGCTGAGATGAAGAGTTATTTCACTGTTTAGGGAAGCTAAGTACAGTTAAGAGCAAGAGTAACTGTCTGAAGGATCAGGGCCAGCTCAAGATGCTGATAGCCTTTGTTAATTAATCCTGCCACAGCCATCTCCAGACGTCATTGTTGCTCTCTCCCTAAATCTCGTGGTGTTTGCCTTTTACTGAGTTCAGTAAGACTCTCAGGAGGAAAGAAAAAAATCTCCCTAGCTATTCTACATTACATCTACAATTTTACCAGATAAACTGTGAGCGTGACAGAAGTTATCAGTTGGGTGGAACACTGAAACTATTATAATTACAGCCTATCCCGTCCCCTATGATGATTGTCTGATGAGCTGGTCTTTATACATCTTCTAAATGCATAAATGGGGAAGGAAACAGCTATAGCTTGTGTCCTTCCACACTTTTAAATGAAAACAGTGAAGCCTCAGCTAAGCCTGCCTGTCTACAACTCAGCAGGGCTGGGACAGGTCTGTACAAATTTATTTACGGGTTTGATTTCTGCTCTTTATTTCTACAAATACAGGAGCAGTTTCACTGATGGTGTGAGTCCCACTCTCTTGGGCTTACACATGGGCTGAGTTAGGACCAGCAGATCAGATTTATATACGTTTTGAGCTGTTATAGAGGATCTTTACTGACAGTAGCATCAAGCATGGCCAGAAATCTTTGCACATCACAGCCTCAGTGTTTAATTCAACTTGCTACTTGGAACACTTTAGAGAAAACCACCTAATAAATGGATTCTAACCCCAGCTTATTTTTATGATATCGAAAAAAAGCTTAAAACTTTGTTCCTAAGACTTTGCAGGCAGGAAAGCGCCCGTGAATCGTGGCTTTTAACACCGCTCAACAGCATCGCAAAGTTTAGGCGAAAAAAAAAAGCCGTTTAAAAATAAGTGAGCTTTAACAATGACAAGACCCCCCCTCAGGAGACAGGTTATGAGGATAACGAAGTCAACGGCCAGCGGGAAACTCGCTCCGGGCGGGCGGNGGGGAGCGCAGGTCCCTGCCCAGCCCCGAGGCGATGCTGGGGCAGCCCTGGAGCCACTGGGTCGATGCTGCTAAACTTCACGGGAACGACGGTGAGCGGACGNGCCGCCCGCCCGGAGCGAGTTTCCTGCTTGCTGCTGCTTTTAAGGAGGCGCCGGGTTTAAGGTGGACCGGCGAGGAGGGGCGGGGCGCGCAAGCCCGGCTCCACCCCTCAGCGTCGCGTCGCTTGGTCCGTCCTCCCCCACCCCCTTCCCGGGGCAGCGGGTGCCAGGCTGGGGTTGTGATGCGGCCGTTGTTTTTGTAGGGTCGCGGTGCGGAGAGAGAGAGAGAGAGGCGGGTTGATGGAGCCCGGGGGAGCCCGGAGGGTGGTGTAGCCTGGTTCTCGCCAAGCCTTCCCCTCTCTTTTCCGCCGCTTTGTTAGCGCAGGCCCACAACCCCGCCTCACCTACACGGTGAAGAGGAAGGGAGCGCTTCCCCCCGTACAATAATGGGCACCCGGCTCCTGCCCCCCGGGCCGCCGCAGAGGTGAGTGGAGGCCGGCCCAGGGCCGCGGCTTCCCAGCGGGGAGGAGAGAGGGCGGGCGGGCTGACAGCGGCCGTGGCGCTTCCTTAAAAGCGCGGCGCCACCTTAAGAGCCCGATGACTTTTTCTCGTTACATTATAGCAGCGGAAAGAATGTCGGCGCGGGCCGCGGGTGAC
>VYZX01032814.1:0-64006 GCA_013401335.1 Brachypteracias leptosomus | reverse complement strand
GTCTCTACCGGCCCGGCCCCCGCTCCCCGCGGGGCTGGGGGTGCCCCGGGCGCGGCCCCGCCGCGGGAGGGACCGCGGGGCGCCGAGAGGACACGGCAGGGGGCCGGGCCCGGGGGGGCGGTTGGGTGGGTTTCCCCCCCACCTCCTCCCACAGCGTTCGGCCGAGTTCGTTGTCCGGTACGCGGTTGCCGAGGCGGCGGCGCCCCCCGGCCGGGGACTCGGGAGCGGCGCGGAGCGGGCAGCGCCTGCCCCAGTTCCTGTAATCCGGGACACGGTGCGAGGAGGTCTGAGCCAGTCCCCGGAGGCCGGCACCTCCTGCCCTCGATTCAGCCTGGGCTTGGGGTGGGGGGAGCTCCGGCTTCAGGTGAGGTATCCCCCCCGCCGCCCACAGCGGCTCGGGCGGCCCCGACCCCGCTCGGGCCGGCAGGTTTCGGGCTCTGAAGCTGTATTTACAGCGGCAGCGGTGGGAGTTCGTGTCCCTGTTGTGCCGGTCTGTTCCCGCAGGGGACAGGGCTACAGGTCAGCAGCAGCCGCCAGCCCGGCTCTGGCTGCTGCACGCACTGAGATCTTGTGGCTTTTCTTGGTTTTAGGAACAGCATTAGAAGAAAGTTTCAAGGACTACGGAAGAAACCGAGAAGCAATGCGACTTTGCCGAGAAGGTGAGTGCGATTCGTTCTTGAAGAAAAGTGCACAGAGAAGTTTTCCTGCTCATAACTAGTTATGAGAGGATGTGCATGGGAAGGAGAAAGGAAACTTCAATCCTGTCGTTTTGGATTTGGGGCTTGCAGCCTGTCAGTGAGTGGTGTTACTAGCATTAGTATTAAATTAATATATAATCTCAAACCTACAAGGTAGAGCATAGGTTATTTATTGTCTTTAATAGTCTGGTGTTTTTTTAAAGACTAAATAGTCCTAAGGAAGCTGTGTGAGCAGCACTGATAATATCTCCTCTTGAGCTAAAATATTTTGATTCTTAGTATAATCCAGGTCAGTATTTGAACACTGATCCCTTTCTCTGTCGTGTCAATATGTTATGTTTATTTCTTAGTGTACTGCTAAATGAGAGTGACCTTTCACCTGTGATTAGCAAAAGCCCATTAACGGCCTAGTTTGTTTCAAGAGTAACAATGATACTTGGAGTTGTAAGCAGATGATGAATGAAAGCTATAGATTATTGATAACTTTGTAACAGGGAGTGGAAAAAAACAGTGATGAGTCTGATTTGTGATGTTCATTTTTTTGTTTGTTTTTGCAGTTTAACAATTGTTTTATAGCAGAGAAATGTTCTAAAACTTCCTTAATATTGTTGGCGCTAGCTTGGTTCCGTCGGACTTTGAGAAATACACCCTAGGATAGGCCTTGTTGTTTTAAATGCTGCATCAGTTAGACCAGAGTCATTTATTTGGCACTCTCAGAAATGGAAGATTGAGTTTGTAAACTTGGTTTGTGATCACAGAAGGCAGGACTTACCCAGGGACCTGAGGAGATGATCTGATTCAGCACTTACCTCCTTGTGAGCTACAAACAGCAGAGGAAACATAAAGCAAGGTGGCACAGGCTAGTAGGACTGGGATGCTGTGATCCATACTGAGGGGGGATTAAAATTCCTGGTGTTGCTAGAGTTTGGAAAAACTCAATTTCTAGGACCAGAGTCAGTGGTGGCTGACCTGTAAGAGATGTAGTAAACAGCTGGGCTGCGGTGCTCAGAATCACGTGCCATTCTGCCATCGTCTCAGGGTATGTGTAAGTTCTTAGGCATTTGGAAAATCACTTTATTACTTCATTGCCGAGTTCTAATCTAATGGTGGAGTTGGATATTTAATTTATTTTTCTGAATAGGCAAATCATTCAAGTGCTAAAACAGCATTAATAACAATAAGCATACACATTATCCTAGAAAAGATTTTACTAATAAGGATTTTCAAACATTCTTTCTTATTTCTTACCTCTTAAAATGCAAGCATCTAAGGTTTCCAGATTTCAAAGATTAGCTGGCAGAGTGAAGAATAATCTTTTTTTTTTTCCTTTCTCTCTTTTTTTCTTTTTTTTCCTCTGGAGAGAGATCATGAAACTGTTTTTGCATAGGCTGACCACTGAGACACAGCTTCTGCACACTGGCTGATTTGTAAGGTTATGAGTTGAAGGAAGTTCATAAACACTTTGAGATTTAAAAGTGAAACTTAGTAGCTCTGTTAGACTTCCAGAAGCCTATATATTTTGGTGTTTTATGACATATGAATGAGACACTGACTTGGCATATACCTGTAGCTAGTCTGTAGGGAGCTCAACCTATTGCAAAATAAAGCAAAAGAAAAAGTAGTATTGATTAAGTTTGCACTTAAAGATCTAGGGGAGCAGCAAAACATGCCAGTGTTTATATGTATTATCAAATAAAATTTTGAGAATACTGCAACTGATTCCTTTTCCCAGGAAGAATTTTGCATTCAAAATTGAGGAACAAACTATTTTAAATATTTGGACTATTTAAACCAAGGAGCTTAACCCAGAAAGATGAACCAAAGGTATAAATTTTGTCAAACCAACAGCAACCTCAAGATTTTTGTTGTGGTACCACAAAGTCTTTAAATATAGCTAACAACAGAACTTGTTGTTGTAAGAAAGTTTCTCTTAGATGAGGAGTTGACTCAGAGGCCCAGCTTCACAAAAGGATTTCAAGGTTATTTAGGCTAATTTAACCTTGCATTGCAACTCTTCCAGTTTGCATAAAAGAATTAAATATTCATGGCCTGGAGAAGGGAGCGAAGGAGAGAACATGACTTTACAGCCCACTTATTAGAATTGGGTTCAAAACCAAGAATTATTGTCTTTATTTAACAATCATCAGCTTTCAGGTCAGGCTCCCACCGGCCTGAGTACCCACTGGGTTATGGGGTGTGGTTGTTTCTTTGCCTACAGGCCTTTTCTCTCTGTTTTCTAGTGAGAGTAGCTTCATCCTCAGCTTATCTGGTGTCAAGAGGTAGATTTCAGGCTTGCAGGCAGTAGAGTCTGGGTCTCCTGAATGAAGAGGGAGTGTTCCTGTTGTAAGGATGTGTTAAAAAGGGGCTTAACATTGCCAGCTTCTCCTTTTGTTATGGTTTAAAGGAAAAGGAGGATACCTGTTATTCTTTTAAAGGAATCAAGGACATAACTGTGTAATTCCAGGACAACATTTGCAAGCTGTGGTGAGAGACAGGATTTCAGACACACCTTTGTCACTGGCATTTCCTATTTGCTGATCAGGCAGCTCCTCTCAGCACGCTGGTGGTTGTGAAGCCTGATGAGTCCTTAATACCTGTCAGTGATGCCAGTTCCATGTAGGGATCAGGAAACTAAAATTAGTTCATAGTCTCATACACTTTTTTTTCTGTATCTAACTCTCCTTGACATAACCAAGCTCACATCAGAGTGAAAACTAGAAACTGAGTATGAGCTTCCCAAACTCCCAATGTTTGTCTCATAACTCCCTGTTTCTTGTTCACTGCTCTTACATGCTTTGTATTCTGCTAATCCATAATATGCAACATTCCTGCTGGGATCCTCACAAGCCTTACCAAAGTGAGAACCTCACTGGCTATCTTTCTACTTGTTGCCTTTTGAGGAAATAACAGTCCACACTGAGCTTTGATGTAGAAATTAGAGCTGCAGGAATAAGGTAGGGGCCAAGTGGACTTGGCTCACTTCTGGTACCAAAAATCCCCAACAGATGGAAATGAGAATGGGACATCCATCATCATGAGAAAATTTTGCTTTAAAGCACCCTTTAGCATTTTACACTGAAATCTTCTTGTGATGAGCAATACTATCAACGTAAGAGCATGTTAGAACCAATGGTACTACAGTTATTTTTCATATGCAGTTCACATGACAGAACCTTTCAGCTCCTGCAGTCACTTAATTACTGCTTGTGAACCAGCTAAAGGTGTGATTCCCCTGCCACACAGCCTTTGCTGTGATGGAACAAGTAGAGCATCTTGTATTATAATCTGTAAATGCATTCTAAAACAGCAATGCAGAAAACATAGTCCCCTTCGTGCATTTTTCTTAAATTTTAAAAATGAAACATTGCTGAAGTGCATCTTTCAAACCTTTTTGTGTGATAACTGGGTGTGTGTGCCATGAGATGCAGCCAACGTGCTCACATACACTCAGTTCCTCTTGGAGATGCAGCAGGACTCAAAAGGAGGTTGGTGTGTCTGTAGTATCATCTGACGAGAATTATTTTTAGTGTCAAACTTTGTTTTGGCAAACAAGTTCCTTTTTCAGGTGATTCTTGCTAAGCTGTGTTGAATTCAGTTGCTTTGAAAAGATTTTCTAGCCCGTTATGGTTGTGAAGATGATCTCTAAATAGAACTGTGTTGGTAAGCATATATTTCATTCCTGGCAATTTTGACAGACTTCAACAGAGTGAACTTTTGCTTCTTGCAAGATTTGACAACAGGTTGGCTCATTTCACTCTGTGGAAGAGCAGAGAAGCCCTTGAGTAGGAACAAGGAGGCCTTAAATTGTTTATTTGGCCTGGGGGCTTAACCCTCACCCGCCAACAAACTAACTCTCCCCACAGTAAATTTCTAGTTGCTCCCAGTTATTTTGTATGTTGTTTTAAATATAGCAAACCCAAAAAACCCAAAGTCACCACCACCCCCGAGGCTGTATTGGAGAGGCAGAACCTATCTGCTTTTAACAGAGCAGTAATAGTTGTTAATGTCTGCAAGCTTTTTGAAGTGGTTGGGGTGAAAATTTGTAAGATTCTTATATTGACTCATGAACTAACTTTGAAATATGTAGCATAATAAAAACGCAAGGAAACTACATCTCAGAATGGAAAATAAAAGCGTGGAGAACAAGAGAGATCTGGCTAAACAATTTAAAATTGTTTGGGTGTTTGGTTTTCATAGTGTATTCAGCGCTTGCTGAAACCATGGGATGTCTTTACTAGTGCTTAAGTGCCTCATTTTTTTCGGTTACAGCAACCCCTTTTTTGTTTGTTTTTGCGTGTGTTACATCTCTTGAGAGGTGAATCCCTTGGTACTGCCTGTTTCAAGCACTTCTAGGATGGTTGTCATACTTTGTAGCTAACTGACAACAAAGTAGAGGAGGAGGAGGACAGAACATGTGTAACCTGAGTCTTGAGCTCGATTTGATCAATTGTCATTGATCAAGTTTGTTGAATCTTGGCTAAAAAGAGGTCTTTGCCACCCTTAGAGCATCCATACTGTCAGCCAGTGATTTGTTCTGCTTGTAATTGGTGCTTCTGAGAATCCTGAGGACATTTCTGTATGTAACTGTGCTATTTCAAATGAGGTGGTCCTCTCAATGGTCATGGAGGGGCATGCAGAGGAGGCAATTTCTTCATTGTAGGTTGAAGTTAGTTGAGTGATGGTCACTGATTCATTAGATGGTGCTTGGAGGTATTGCAGGTCAGAATTGCTGCTGGCTGTGTGGTGATGTAGCATGGTACCAGTCTTATAGTTTATAGACTTAACTGGTCTTAAAGCAAGCGTTGAATTTTCTGTGTGAATGCAGAACATCAGTTTTTGTTAGGCACCTTCAGAAGACACTCCAGAAGACTTTGTGACCATAGGAATCCATCAGGAGAGCAGGTGGGAACGAATTCTGTTCAGCATCATGTCACCTGCTAACACTTGAACTGGTCTTGGAGAGTTAGTATGTCTTGGGGGGGAAAAAAAAAAAAGACTCCATGAACCCCTAGGGCATTCAGCAGAAGCTTTGAGATTTGATTATGTTAATTGTTATTAATGGCAGCTACCAGAGCTGTGAGGATACTGAGAGCTATGCAATGAACTCTTGTTCTTCATGAGCCTATGCTGGGCAGGGATGAGTTGGTGAAATCCAGGACTGGGCCAGGAGGGCTCACTAGAAGCATCTTTATCACATAAACCCAAGGTCTCAAATTTTCACAGCTCAGTAAATAATTAAAGCATCGGTGAAACTTTTGTTCCAATATGAACTTGTAAATACAAGTAAGAGACAGCATCTTATTTCAAATTTAAATTTGTTTTTCTTCAGCCTTGGGAGGTGCTCAATTGAGTTGATTTTTGTTGTGTTAAATCATGTCAAAGATGCTTAGAGGCCTCTATAGTCCTTGGCTGCCTGCAAATACACTGTGAGAATTTTTAATAGCTTGAAATAAATATTTTAGGGTAGCAGTGCAAAGTGCCATGCTTCTTTTTTGACATTCTGCATAGCTATTCACAGCCTGTAATCAGATAAATCTCCTCTTCATTTCATAGCATTTTAATTGACTATTTACACAAAGCATTTTAAGGATTTGTGGACTGGTTATTGTAAAACAATTACACGGAGACCTTAAAAGTGCATTGAACTGTTTAAGAAAACTGTAGTGATTTTATGAGATAGCTTGAAAAACATGCGCTGTGAAAAGATGCTGCTTCCTAAGATTATCTACAGTGACTGGCCCTCATTTTCTTCTTGTTTTTTTTCCCTTAAATCCAAGTTCTGTTTACAATATTTAATTATTTCTGGTGAGATGAGTCACATGCTATAAATAGAATATTGTGAGGTTAGACTGCAAGTTAGAACTGTGTCATCTTTTCTGCTTTAAAGATACTTTGCAGGTTTTAGGTAGTGTTTGTGTGATATTGCAAGGTCTTGGGGTCTTTCACTGGAACTGCAGCCACAAAACTACCTTTACCCATCTGTAATATATGAGGAAGTGGGATTTTTTTTTTTTTTGGTATAAGAACCTTTGAATAGTTGTCTATACATATACCTAACAGTCAGGAATTTGCTGTTATCTAAGGCTTTTTAAGTGGCATGTGTGATTAGCTAGGTTATCCCAATGCAGGAGAGGTGCTGTCTTTGATAATACTCGATTAAATATTGCTTTTTGTATAGTTTCTGTTCTGTATTTAACAACATGTGCTTGGTAAGAGAACAGTGTGATAAATATTGTGTAGAAACGTGACTTTCACATGAGTTGATAACACTCCCATCTAAGTGGAGCAGGAAAGACAAAAAGGCTTAGTGAAGGATACTTTTAAATAAATTGGGCTAAGAGGATGCAGATTACACTCTCTAAGGTAACTATTTTAAATTCTATTTCTTCCATTGCAGTGGATCTATAGAAGAAAATGCTCATGGTTCTTGCACCTTCTCTGGCTGTAACCACCAGAGGCCAGCTGGGGATACATGTGATCCCTTATCACTTACAGCACAGGAAAGGTTTCATCTTTCACAAATCATTATCATATTGGATTAGTAATTAAATATTCTTTACAGTCTATAAGACGCTTAAAAATTTGTTTCTCTTCCCTTTTAATGAATAAAATCACCACTGCTGTGGAAGTTGCCCACGTGTATGATACTCTCCATTATTTCCTCATTGCTCTCTACGACTGCCTTAAAGGAGGTTGTAGTGAGGCTGGTGTTGGTCTCTTCTCCCAAGTAACTAATGACAGGACAAGAGGTGATGGCCTCAAGTTGCACCAGGGTAGGTTTAGATTGGATATTAGGAAGAAGTTCTTTACTGAGAGAGCGGTCACGCATTGGAACAGGCTGCCCAAGGGGTGGTGGAGTCACCATCCCTGGAGGGGTTCAAAAAACGAGTAGATGTAGCACTTTAGGACATGGTCTGGTGGTCAGGGAGATGTTGGGATGAAGGCTGGACATGATGATCCTTGAGATCTTTTCCAACCTAAATGATTGTGACGTTCTGTGGTTCTATTATTCTATGATTCCTAGATGTTCTTACCATGCAGGTGACAGCACAGAGATGAACACGGCTTTGTCCTTACACTTCAAGTTTTTAGCAGCAAGTGTTAACATCTGGCAAAGGGAATTCAAAGTGGTAACGGAGCAGAGCAGCAGGACTGCAAAAGCAGTTGTCATGGAAGGCAATGAATTTATTACAGTCAGTGTTGCTAGAAGGCTTTGCACAGTGAGAAGTTCTCCCAGCTTGTGCAGGCTGTGTGCAGCTGTGAGCCAGGACTGGTGGGGCAGTGGCTCAGGGGCTGATTCTCGTGGTAAGTCACATACTCGTGGTAACCCCAGATACTACGGGGCATGACTTCATCAAAGTAAACTGCACACACAGCTGCTCCCACATCACTTGGAGTCATGAGTGCTAGCTTTGGAAGTGCTCACTGTGATGGGAAATATTCTGAGTTACTGGCTCCAGTAGATTAGAAATACTCAAATGCTCAGTTATTTGTGTGTAAACGCTGCTTGTCAGCCCTTGTGGAATAAGCTATTTTGTGGTAACCTGTTTTCCCATGAGAAAGATCATTTATTTCCAAGCTCACCCCCACCCTGATTTTGACTTTTGATAGTTTCAGCACAGTCCATAGACATTCCATTCACTGAAAATAAAAGGTGAAGGGGCTAATTGGTTATGCCTCCCTTCTCTTCTGGTGGGATTGTAACAGCCAGAAAACTTATGTAGTGTCTTCAGCTGCTTTTCTGTGGCTAAGCAGGACAGCATCACCTGTTTGTAGTGTAATAAAATGCAATGTTCTCAACTGGCACTGAAAAATTGTATACAAAACAGCTGAAGGCCTAAATTCCAATAGGGAGCACCCTGAGGTTGTAAGTCCATGATGTGCATTTTTATTCTGAACTGTAGAGCTCTTATAGTTTTATTTGCAAGAAGGCTTGTTGGACAATATCATGCTAATATAGTTGCCTAAAAAATCCTATAGCAGCATTAAGGTGTAGAAGCTTTAGTCAGTTAAATTTGAAAGGCAAATAATGTGCTGAATACACAGTAAATTGGGTGTTTGTTTTCCTTTAACATCAAATTGTGATATATTTTGCCCTTCATAAATTCCGTTTTCTGTCTACAGTTCTTTTCATTGACAGCCTAAACAACATAGTAGATGATGTCAGTGGGAAAACTGGAGCTGTGCTAGTTTATCAGGTGGTATCTGGGGATATGAGGTCTTGTCATGAGCCACTGAAGTCAACAAGGGTTTGCTTGTGACTGGAGAGAGGACACAGGACCAGGTTATGGGGCGAGTGTGAGATGGCCACGTTCACTGCAGCCCTGTGATCAGCCAGCCTGCAGAGAGGTGCTTTGCTATCCAAACATTTTAATTGTCAGTCCCTAGGTATTGTAGCCATTGCCTTGTCAAGGTGTGCATAGCCTAAATGACACCCTCTGGCTATTGTTTCAGGCTAAAATACAGAAGAAAATCTGTATCAGTTTGTACCTAGGGTGTGGTTCTGCAATCTATTTTTAATTTCTCCCAGTAATGCTGGATTAAGCAGCTCCTCCATCTCTGCTGAGTGAAATCTTTGTGAAATAATAATGTTCTAACTTAAAAGTTGTTTCCATAACAAGGTTGATGCCTCCTTAAAGAAGATATTAAATTTTCCATCATGTATTTGGTCTGGTTATGCTAGAATCTGTTGGACTGTGCTTGATTGTGCCTTTTCAGAGTGAATCTGATCTGATTTTTACATGGCTACCTGCATGATTGCATAGATCTTGTATCTTGGTTAGCTTTGAGGATGTTAGAGATGTTGTATCAGTGAGTAACTGCAGTGTAAACCAGCATCAGTTTTAAGCAGTGTATTGTGAAAACTAAACAGCAAGTAAGAACTAGTTTTTATATTATTTAACGTATTGGCTACTTTATTTTTTTTGCTTTGGGTTTGGTTGTGTTGTTTTTGTTTTAAATTTTCAGCAATTAGCTGTGTCAGAAAGCCAGGTAATAGAAATCTAAAGTTTCTTAGACTGAAATTCCTGAGGTGGTTCCTGGTGACTTTATGAACTTGAGAGAATGCCATTTGAATCTGAGTTACTCTGCTGAGGAAGAATTACAGTATCGTTTATTTTTGTCTCTTATTGGAGAGCTGTTGCAAATGATGCCAAAAGGAGAAAGAGGCATCACTTATGCTGTGTAAGTAAATGTGAACAATCCCAAATAGTCGTCTTATCTCTTCAGAGCAAATCTGTAGTAATGTGGAATATTTGGAGGCCTCAAACTCTGCAGAGATTTGGGTTAGCTTGCTATAGGTTTGATGGATATGTCAAAGGAATGGAAAGTGTTCCCAATAGTGAGACAGTCTGGGTATTGGATTAGTGAGGCAGCTGTGTAAAATAACTTGGAAAACAGCTTTCAAAATAAGTTTTCCCAGAAATTTTTCCAGGAAATGTTAAAATTATCCATTTCATTCCTGTTTAATTAGAATGACTCTAGAAATGTATTGAAGGAGTTTAACTTGCCTCTGACAACTAGAGGGCTTTGGTTTTTAAGAAGTGTAATCTTGGTTTTTAAGATGTTTTCTTTAGATAATTTGTTTTATAAAACATAGAATCTGTGTTTGAATGTGTCTGTTGTGCTCTGCTAAGAGGTGGCAGCCATCCTGCTCCTGCTGGTACTAAATGGAAGTATTTGAGAGGAAAGGCTTAAACAAATTTCCTGGTAGGCAGCATTTACTTCATAAAAGTACTTAAAGATGAATTTCAGAAAGGAATTTTGTGTTTCTTTCTGTGGAAGTTGTTACCCAAAGCACCAGTGTAGAAATCAGGCTTGTTAAGGAGCTTCTGTTCCATGTTGTAGTTTGTAATTGACAGAGGAGACGTTTTGAGCCAAATTCAATATATCTATGTTGCCTACCAAAGCTAGTGCAATATGTGCTTATATAAGAGATTGCAATACTACTTTTTCTCTTTTTTTTTTTTTTTTTGGCTAAGTGACTGAAGGAAGACTCTTACCAGTTGTGTTACGAGATTGGAGAAATATCCATGTCTGAGCTATACCCAATACAGTTTGATTATGTTTTGTATCTAGGCTGGGCAGAGCCCTCTCCTCATCTGTTGTTCCTTCTGTAGAACCTGCTTCAACAGCCAGCTGCCTGGGTTTGCTTTACCTGGCTATTTCAACACCACTATTTCCATGGGGCATTTGGAGAGTCCAAAATGCATCAGCTTGTTTGTGAAATTTCATTTTGGTTCTGCCTACCAGCTTGTGCCCTGAGGTGCAGGGGCATAGACCTCTGTGTCATTTGCTGGAGTAAAACTTGCAAGTCTCTTGGGTTGTTTTTGTGGCCTGAATTTAATGATCTGAAGTGTTAGCTTGATAGTATTGGAGATAAGAATGCTATTTTTATCCGAGGAGTAGGTAGTGCACAGGGTAAAATCTTCAGTGTGCTGCTGATGTATCTCGTCTGAAGCTTGTTCACAACTGCTTGGGATGAAAAAGGGATTCTCTGTCCTTCTCCTATCAAGAGCCTTCGTGGATAACCACGACAATGTGAAGAAAGGCCCCTGCCTGGGAAAGGACCAAAACCCACAGTCTGGATGGATGGTGCTCTTCATTGCAAAATGGGAAGACGTGATGGTTGAGGTGCAGCATCAGCGGTTTTATTTATAGTTTAATCACACTCAGAGTTCTCCAGCACTCCTGTGAGCAGTGCTGTGAGATCAGGGCCTCACGGGAAGCACCGTGTTGTTCGTCATCGCGGTGATTCAGGGTGATGTCACCAGCTGGTGGGAACACTGGGGTGTCCGTGCTGTTACGGTGCCCCTGTGATACCCTTTCTTGGACTCCTTTGGCACCTCTCCCCAAGTGCTCAGCACTGTTGCTGGAAGCAAAAGCTTTTGAGCAATTTCCAAGCACAAAGCGGTGCATTGTGGGCCAGCGCTGGGAAGACTGGCTCAACAAGTTTGGCAGCAGTGGCTTTGGCTTCCTGCCTACTCTGGATAGGCACCAGTGGAGATTGCTGTAGTCTCCGAGCAGGTTGGAGCTGAAGACCTCAGCCTAGGTCCTGAAATTCGTGTGTGTGCAACTGGTGTGTCTGGCAAAGGATCCACTTGTGTTGTAAACCACTGTTTTTATATCCTAGATCTGTTTGCAGTAGTTATCTGTTGTCTGTGTTAGGAAAGTGAATGTGTTATTTGTTGGCAGTGCTCTGGAGGGTGACAAACTCTTCAAATTTGTTACAATATCAAAGGATCCTGTTTACTTTCCAATTTTCTGTTATCTATTTAATCTTCCTGGCCGTTGTCATTCTGAGTCATCTAGGGGCAGTTGCCTGTGCTCTGAAATGTTCTTTTCCATGCCTTTTTTAAGATACCAGCTCCTTATGTTCTTTGCTGTGCCTCTTGCTTAATAATGACTCAGTGTCTTCTATGACATCTCCACAGAGCTTTGCAAACAGACCTAGTCTTGTCACACTGCATCAGGGACCACCATTTGAGGTCTATGGAGTTGTTGGTGGGGGCAGGACCCACTTGTCTGTGTCTCATTGCACATTCATCCACTGAATATGTCTGTTCTTCTTGTATCTGTGTAGAATGACTTTGTCTTGCTGCTTGTATAATCAGGTTTATTGTTTTTAGGTCCTTTTTGATGCGAGATACCTGAACATTAAAATGCATTTTGCTTCCTAGCTGGCCTACAAAAGGGAGAAAAGTTATTTTTCCACCTCCCCCTGTGTATTTAGGTCCGTTCATACGTATCCATTTACCTCCTTCCCAAGTGTGACAAGCGTGCTGTTAGCTGCAGAGAGACCAGAGGAGAGAAGCAGTCTTAGAAGTACCTGTCAAAAATGTGAGTTTTACCAAACCAGTACATTAAGTAGCCTGAGCAAATTCTTCTCTCCTTTCCTTTCCTTTCGTTTTGTGGAAGGTATTACCTTCTGTGTACATCACAAGTGTTCTAGTTGTGTTATAAGAGGCCCAGGCTGTGAAAGAGCAGAAAAATTACATTAAACACACTAGCCTTTCAGGTCTCCTGCATGTATGATATGGCCTAAGTGTCTTCATTTTTGAATACACTTAAATTTAAACATATTAGAAGTTGCAGTCCCTCCCAACCTGTTTCTTTAAGAGTGAAGTGGGTGTTTTCAGTAGCAGAGAACTAGTGCCAGGTGTGGAAGAATAATACCTGGTAGAGATTTGTTTACCTGGTGTTTTAAAAAGTCTTTTTTTATTCTGTAACAGATATGATGTATTTTGTGTAATGTCTGGAGATGAAATTTTGGAAAATTTGTGGAGGCAGGCTCCTAAAATAAGGTGAATCACTCATAACAGTGAAGAAATACATTGTGAAATAAGGATAGTGATGGCCTTACTCTAAAAGGGAGTTGATGTGCAAAGGCAAAACCTAAATTTCTTCTTTAGTGGAATTTGAAATGCCATAACATTAAAAAAAATCACTTCAATAAAGAGTTTTTAGGCTGAAGTGGGTTTGTGTTCTATCACAAACAGCCAGCAGTGGAATTACTGACCTTACACTGTGAACAGGTAGCTGATTTTCTCCAGTGCTTGCCTATTTAGCTCCTGTAACTGTGTGTCAGAGGACAAGTAGCACTGGTTTAGAGCCTGACACTTCTGAGCAGATAAATCTCCCCTTGGAAGGGAAGCTCTGCTGACTGTAGCTCTGTATGTGCTGGAATATATCAATTGTGAGGAGCAAAGACTTCCAGTTTGTCAGTTCCTCAGCTAGATAATGAAATATTCAGTCATATTTATTTGTCTGGAGGTATGTAATAGCCAAGCTCAAAATGCTTTGTGTCACTAAACGTGTGTTCAAACACACAAGAAGCAGGTTAGCTTTTATACTGCACTATAACAACAAAAACGTTGTTTTATTTTCCACTTTATCTTTTAATCTTATTAAATATCACAGCACTGTTGGGTTTTTTTCACTATAGTCCATTCATATGCCTGTTGCTGTGCAACTTGCATTTATTTTTTATTTTATTGTATCACAACAACTGCTAGTAAATCTGTAAAGCAAGGGAAGTCATTTTAAATGGAAAAACTACTAGTGGCTGCCAGATTGAGAGGAGTGCAGCAATGTAAGTTGGTATGTGAAAATCGACAGGCATCAGTTTCCTTATAGCCATATTAGGCATGATTGAAACAGTCTCCTTTGTGAAGGGGATGTTCCAGTGCATGGAGAATGGGAGTGGCAGGGGTGGGGTGGCTTTAGGGAGCTGGGTTGCCTAATAAAAGAAAATACTGAAATAGGAATTCACTTGACAGGTCATATGTATTATTTTCCTTAATTTATTTGCATATGCTGGTTTGCTCCCTCAGGTATCAGGTGTGCTGTGTAAAGTGTGTGCAGAGTAGTCTTTGTGTAAATATGGAGTTGGGGTCATGGTCAGCAGGGGAAAGGGTAGAAGAGGTTGAAAGATGAGCACTAGTTGAGCACTACACCTGTCCTATATAGCAGGGAAAATAATGTTTTTAAGATGAAGATTGCAGTAATGCAAGAGATGTGTAACTGTCTCTAGTTCTTATTTTTATTGGCTTGAAAAATTTTAATTTTTTTAACGACTGTATTGACTCTGGTGTTTCTGATGTCACCTTTTAATTTTTTTTTATTACTACTAAATTTTGTTGATTTCTCTTATCACAAAAGATGTAGTCATGGGTATGTTGTATTCCTTCAGTTCTCAGTGAGTAGGAAAATGTGTAAATCTACAAGTGAGTGGTTGTCTACCTGTGTCCCCAGGTGCATTGCTGGGATGTGGACAGTTACACAGGGAAAGGTGACAAAAACCACATCTTTTTTTCCTCAAAAGCATGTCTAGGCAGGAGATGAGAGAGGGTGAGGAGCTTGGAAACTGGTTCACTATTTGCAGTTGCAATGGATCAAAATATGCTTGCTTCAAGGAGCAGTTTTATGTAAACTGGGTTTGGGTTTAAATAAAACAAACTTCCTTTTTCCCACTACAAAAGTACAGCTGCTGCAAAGTAGCTGTGTGTGAAAGAGAAATACAAACCCCTTGATGTTAAAACAATCCATAATAGTAGCGTGCTTTAGGGTATATGACTTAAGATACAATTTAGACTATTCTATGGATGATTTATTTAATTTTAATTAAGGCGATGCTTGTGACTAGTTGCTTATCCAGAACTATTTCCCCCCTCATAATAGACCCTGTTTTTCTGCATAATAGCTGAAGTGTTTCTGTGTACTCTTCATATTAAATTAGCCCAGATTTTACTGTGTAAAAGCCAAGATGTTATTTCCTGGATTGTATTTAATTTTTGTGTCATAATCACAAAATTAAACTCAACTTCGAGGCTTCCTTAAGCTATTTTAGATTTAGTAGCAAGTAGGGGTTTATTTTGACACAAAACCATAAATAATTTGTTGGCTTCCCTAAAGTGCAGCAGTGACATGATGAGATCATGTCACCTAAAAATAATGCATGACTTTGAATGAAGATTTCTAACATGACAAATGGTACGTTCGGCGTTTGTGTGTAATATGGTACAAATTGGTTGGAGAAATTGCAAATATCTTCAACTCTGGAAACTCATTAATGAGTAAATGGGAATAGTTTTAGCAGATGACTGACTTCATTCAAATTGCTGATGAAAACCTGATGTAACAGAGCACAATGTGTGGGGGGAGACTTCTTCATCTGCTGAAAAGCTTTAAATATGCCACTTGGGTTTCATTGAGAAATTTATTAGTCTTTCTACAGACAATCCCCTGTAAACTTACTCACTGACATGTTGTCTTATTCCCTGTAATAAACTTAGGAAACCTGTTTAGCAGTTTTGAATGAACAATTTGACACGTTTCATGTTCGACTTTCCCAAAGGTTAGTTGAGTGCAGCTGAATTTGTATACGAAGAATTTCACTAAATACTTAGATCTCTGCTTTAACACGTGGTTTATATATAATTACAGGAACATTCAAATCTTGGGAGCCTAAAATTAGAACTCCCAGCTGCACACGAGGCTGCAGGTGCACGTGTGCGTGACAAGCTTCCTTCTCTTTGGTGGCTGCTGCTTGGGTTTTATCGGTGAGCACGAGACAGAAATTTCCCAGGACTGTTGAATTTTAGAGCAGAGCAGATGTAGCCACCATCAGTGTCGTGTTCTGCATCCTGGCAGAGGGAGGGAGGAAGGGCTGCAGGGGAATTGCAGGGGTTGTGGCTTGTAGCCTTGCAGAAGGACTGGGGTCTGGACTTGCTGCTTGGGTGTGCACAGAGGAGTGTTCCTGCCTGCAAACCTTTGTGCTGGAGGGGTCAGGGCAGGGGATGGGATTTTGGAAATGCAGCATGGCTGAACCCATGGAAAATGTGAGCCAGGAGAGGTAGGTCCTCCTTTACCCTTTTGTGTTTCACTGGTCAACGTTCTGCCTTGAATTTGGGAAAGCAAAGTCAGAACTACAGAACTAGCTTTGGAAAAATACTGTCTTGAGTTCTGAAAGGGGACTGGACAGAGAGGACTCTGCTTTTAGAGATAAAGCATTTAGTGAAGATTTATAACAGAGATCAAATCTTGTAACGCAGCTTCTGTGCTTCATTAAACTAGATTGTGGGGGTTTTTTGGTCTTGAAGTGCAAGTCATTGCTCTGAGCCAAAACTTTGAGGTTTTGGTTTTCTTAGGACTTCAGTAAATGCTGTGTAATTGTTGTATTTGCCAAAGTGGAAAATGCAGTAAAAGGATTTAATCAAGTCTTCAGCTGTTCCTTCCTTCAACCGATCAATCAACAACTGCATGGTGAAATGAAGTTCATGCACTTGTTCTCAGAACCCAAGGAGAGCTCTGCCTTTCCAACATCCCCAATAGCTGGGCTTTCAAAGCTCTGTGTGCAAAAATGTTAAGTTACTTAATGTACAGAGCAGAGTTGGCAAGGAATTTAAAAAATAGGTAACCTTGCAGAAAATATTTCAACAATGCTTCCCTCTGAACCTAAATGAAACAGCTCGGGTATGGGAATGGCCATTTGTTTTTCTTTATTTTGTATTAAAGGGTTCTTTTGTATCCAAGGCAACATGAGCACAAACCTTACGGGATGGATTTTATAGGAAGGTGTTGCTGTATGTAGATTTGATGGCTTTATGTTTGCTTTGTTTGATTATGCGTGTGTTCTTTGCAGGCACAAATTTGTTAAGCCTGCACATATGGTTCATAAAATACTTGTCTTTTATTAATACATAAGTGTTCATTACTTGAAATTTTGCAGAAAACCCTCAAGTATGTATATTTTACTAGAATCTCTTATTTTTGTTTAAAACTTATGTAAACCAGAGCATGCTGAATAGTTTTAGTTACTTTTTTCACATATCTGTGTAGAAATGTTCTTTTTTTATTATCCTCTTGCATAGTACACAGTAAAAAAAAAAAAATCCAGTACTTTAATTTCATTTCAACATTGGTAAATATACAAAACCACATGAGTGCTTATGAATGAGACACACTTCAGTGTTTCTGGAGAATAGTTTGGAAAAATACTGTATCAAAAATAATATATTAGTTGCTGAAAGTGCAGTATTTGTGTGTGAAAGGTAAGGTGCTAACTTAGATGACTTTTTTTTTAAGCATTCATATAAATAAGGGACTGTATGACTTGGAATTGATGGGAGCTTTACCTAAAATACCTAAGTTAGTTAAGACACTTCATAGTGATGTTTGTGCAGGAAGCTGGGTGCCCAAGGCTGGCATCCAAGATCCTCCTTGCACCTGAAGATTAGTTACTTACAACTAATGTCAGCAATAGATAGAGCAGGACTTGCTCACTGTGCAGATTTCCTGGCAGAATTTTAGCTTTTTCAGGCTGACTAGAAGTCCTTAGGTTGCAGCCAAGCTCATTTTTCTGTGGGAAATCTGCCTGTATTTGGTGCAGGCTGTTTCATGTGGTCCTCAGTGCTGGTTAGTCGACTTCCTTCTCTTCATGCCTCTTCCCCCAGATCACAAGCTCTTAAAAATAGTAATTTGGGAGGTTTTGTCAGCTTTCAGCTATTAAAATGACACTAATGTTCTTCACAAACATAAAAGGTAAAACAATAGAAATCTTATTGCTATTTTAACAGGCTCTAACCAAGCCTGGGACAAGTGTTATATGCAGATTATGGGAGGTGACTCAAAACTTCTTTTCCTTCAAGATGTCAACTGGTTTGAAGTTACTGCAGCTGTGGTTTTTCTCCCCTTTTCAAAATTTTTTCAGCTGCTAGTGAAGAGTTGCATTATCTTAAGGAAAAGTTCTAATAAGAGCGTGCCTTTAGAGCAAGATCTACCAGTTAATATAAAACAAGGTGTACTCACATATTTTTTACCTTAGTGTGATCAAGGCTTAATTCTTCTCTAATGAGAAGAGAAAACACAGCTAGTACAGAGCAAATGTATTCAAGATAGCTGTTGTGGACATTATTTGAACTTGCTTGGTCCATGAAGTAAGTAGTTCAAGCAATCCAGATTTGGCAACATTTCCAAATAAAGGGATATATTTACAATTTCCTTATATAGTGCCTCCCCAACAGTTCCCTATGTCTTGCTGGAAAGCCTCATGAATCAATAAAAGTTGTTACATTTGCTGAGGGTGGATTTGGATCAGGCCCCAGTAAAAAGAAGAAGAAACAACTCTGTGTTTGGGGAGCTGTAAAGTTAGATGGGGCTTGTGAGTGTTAATAGTCTAGGGCATTGTGTTTTCAATGCATCTAATGTTATCTATAGTGATTAAAAATATTGTGGAAGTATAATCAGGTTGGTGTTGTGCTGAAGGTGTGTTATGCTTTGCCATGGGGGTTGTTGGTCAAAACATTTTACTGTTCACATCAGGCATCAGCATGAAATGTTCATTGGCATTACAGTACATGGCAAGTAGGACGTATGTATTTGTGATAAATCAGACTTAGACTTCAAAAAAATCATCTTAATAAGCAGATGTTTATGCTGGGAATGGATAGGAAGAAGCAAGCATTAGCAGTGTTCTGGCTTAAAAAAATATTTCTGCAATACTTTTATGTATTCTTTGATTTGTTCAAGCTTTCTATTCTTTTGCCCTAACTCTGATAAAGTTTGTTCTTTGCCCTTTCACTTCTGCCCTTTCTAGTTTTGGTTTCTCTTCCTCTGTTTCAGTTTTCACTCTCCTCCTTGTTTTTCAGCCGTGGTGAGCAGACTTCTGCAAAATAGGAAACCTGTGCTCTGGTCTCTGCAAACAGCCAGGGTTAGGGCTCCTCTTGCCCTCCTCCTCTAGAGTTTGCTGTCCTGGAGGTGGTCTTGACCTCAGGGAGTTTTTGTGGTGATACTTTATTTCATTTCTAGAGGGGATGTTGTCCTCTTAGATGCTAGGGTAGATGGACTGTGCAACAGTCCCAGTCTGGAAAAGGACAGATTTATAGAAAACTTCATATATTTGGGGGGTTGAAAAAAAAATTCCAGTAAAACTATGCAGCAGAGCTGTGGCAGGCTCTGAATTTAGTGGCTTAATAAACACAAGTAGCTGACCTGTTCTCTAACTGTGGGCTTTTTAGCCTGTTTTTATGTTCTCTTGTCTGTAATGCTAAGTAATAGAATTGAGAGTACACAGACACAGTTACTTTTAATGACCACGGCCCCAAATTTCTGTAGTGTAAATATCCTGAAAGAGAATGCTGGAAAGAGTAAGAAATTACTGGATGACTTTAGGTGCTTCTACATCCCTCTGAAGAAGAGGAGATGACAGCCAGTTTAAGAAAATTTCTTCAAGTAGACATGCTGAACTCCATGTTACTTAATGTACAGCATGACAGATTGCCTATTACTGGTTTTCCTTTTTTATCAGGAAAGATGTTATATTGGCCTCTTCCAAATAAGAAGCATTTTTCTTGTTACATGCTCAACAAATAATGCAGTTATGATATCTCAGAATTAGCACAGGCTTGTTCTAGTCTTGGTAAAGAGTACAGCAATATATCATTTGAAGTTACCTTTTTAAAAAACATTATAAGTTATATCTGAAAGGGGGAGTGAATTCTGGAGGTCACAACATGCAGAGTTTTCATATTATGGAGGTAAATGAAGTTGGTTTTATGGCGTTAATATAATTAATGTAACTAGCAGCTCCTATAACAGTATTTGTGTGTTGATATTGTAAGAATACTGGAATAAAAAATTGAAAGTTTGAGGTCTTGGTTTAAATTTTCAGTTTGACCTTGAAAAACATTCCCAGATGGAGAGAGTTAAATGAGCCCAGCTTTGAAAGAGGAACATATGAATCATGGTTGCTAGGCTCTTCCTTGAGAGGCACAGGCTTTACATTTGCAGTGAAGTATTTCAAAAAGTAATCTTTAAACCCAGAGGAACAGTGCATTTGAAATGACACTGGTGAAATTCTATAAACTTCGTTAGAATTTTAAATAGAGAATTTGCATGTCATTAAATGAAATAGGTATAAAGTATTAGACATTAGAATATCAGCTGCAAGACATGGGAACTTTCATAAGTGGTTGAGGGGGGGACAGAAAAATTAGGCATCTGTCTCCTGCTCTTGGTACATCCTTCTTACATAAGTTTTATCAAACTATTCTGTGTATTTTTCTCTAACACTTGCATGGTCTAATTTGCCATTCTTCTAACAGTGCCACAGAGGTGTTTGCCCTGTTGGAACACAGAAACAGAAATAAGATTTCCCTGAAATCTGCTCTTGCTCTACTTGATGAGGGATCTTACCTGCCTGAGACTGGGGCTGCTGGGTTAGGAAGTGTGGATTCAGGTCTCTTCCAGTCATCTTAACTAATCTTGCCTGGGTCACACTCTTTACAGTTTCAAACTCATTATTAAAACTAACCTTCGGGTCCCTGTGAAGTATTGATACTACTTTGTGCCTGCTGGTATCTACTCTTGTGGCCCCCATGGGCTTGTTTCATGTTCATGCAGTGCTCAGCATAGTCAGGTTCCAGTGTCACTTGAGGCCCTCTGGGTTTCTTTGACAAAAGTATTTGATTGTATCTATTTTAAATAAATGCTTTGATAACAAAAAGCTATAGTTTCTTTTACCTCATATAAAGAACCAAAAGGAATTGCATTTAGGGCTCTAACCCTCACTACTCCCTTGCTGGTTATGATTAGGTGCTGCTCCACTGTCAGTGCTGTAGGAGGACACTGGTGGTAGAAGATCATTTACTTTGATTTGTGTGCTCTGGCTGGAGTCTTGTGTGTGGCTTCCTTTGAAATCACAGATGTGATTTTGGGTGTGCAGCAAACCATTTTCTCTGTGTCAAGTGGTTTTAGTTAGAATGGCTCTTTATGAGTTTGTGTATTTCTTGGTGTTTTGACATTGCTTTCTGTCACGTGGAGCTTTCATTTTAAAGCTCTAAAGATGTGCTTCACAGAGTAAAGGACACTCGTAAATGTTTCAGATTTCTTGGGATCCCCAAACTGACATAGGAAAATGTTTTTGTTTACATCAATTTCTGCCAATTTGTTTCACTTGTCCTTTAAAATTGTGCCTCTATATTGCTAGCAAATATTTATAAAAGGGTGCTTAGAGAATCAGAATGTATTGGGTTGGAAGGGGCCTCCAAAGGTCATCTAGTCCACCCCCCTACAATAAGCAGGGACATCTCTAACTAGGACAGGTTGCTCAGAGCCCCATCAAGCCTGACCTTGAATGTCTCCAGGGATGAGGCCTCCACCACCTCTCTGGACAACCTGTTCCAGTGATCAACCACCTTATATTAAAGAACTTTTTCCTAATGTCTCAATCTACCCTTTTCTACCTTAAAACCATTACCTCTCATCCTGTTGCTACAAACCCTTGAGAACAGAGCGTGATGTCTCAGACTAGTGTCAAAGAGCTCTTGAGCTTGCAAGACCCAGAAACAGACAATTCTTTTCTCATCTTAACAACTTCTCCCTTGAGTTCTGTACGAGCTGGTGTGAAGTCTGCAAATCCAGCATTGTCTGAAAGGTATGGTTGTGAGAATGGGTTGCAGGGTGTGGATTTACAGTTCGTTAGACATTATTCAGTAGTAGCCTGTCAGTGCTATTAACAATGTAAATAGCAGGCAGTGCGTGCTCTTATTGTCCCATTCATCATGGTGTATTAGTAGGCAAATGGAAGTGACCCTGGAGTATTTGCTTGCCATGTGGAAACCTTTTTACACAGGCATGCCCAAAGAGCTCCTGCATGAAATAATAGCAATGACATTTACATTTATACTTTTTTTTGGCCTCACCTGTCTTAATATTACATCACAAAAAGTAGATATTGAAAAATACAAGTTTATTGTTCCTATCAGATTTTTTTTTTCCTTGAAGCATAGATTTGAGTTTTGCATAGTTTTCAGTAAATTAGGTGTGCCCAGGGTCTTGATACTTTTACAAATATATATCACATAAATAAACAAACAAAAGTCGCTACTTAGTGAGGTGCAAATCAGATTTTTGTTTATTTAATGTAGCCTCAGTTGTGAAAAGGTGCCTGTGACTTAGGTAAGTGTAGCTCTGATCTATCACAGCCATGTCAGGTGCCCGTGGTCATTGCATTTGCATCCAACTGCAAAATCCAGTTGTAGGTGTTATTGCAGGTCTCGTGCTTGGTTTTAATGTGGCACTGGTGGAGGTGCCATCAGTGGTGGGTGGAAGACCTGGGATACCTGTGGTGAAAAACCTGGGATACCTGTTGTGGAAAAGCTGGGATAGACCTGATCTTTTAAAGAAAAGTAATTAACTATGTACTCTAAAGGGAGCCCTTGATTCTGGAAGCTGTTTGGTGTGGATATGTTCTTCTGTCTGGGAGGGACAAAGTGGAGTCCAGGGGTCTCTGCAGGGCTGGCAGCTTCATTCTGCCAGTGCTTACCTGGTGCTGTGGCACATCCACTCTCAAAATGCAGCCCACTCAATTTATTTCATAATTGGTGTTCCAGTAATGAACAAAAATATCAATGTTGTTGAAAATACACGTAAGGAAATTAGTAGCTTTATAACAAAACTCTGGGGTCAGTTGTAGCATGGAGGTAAATAAGTTGAACTTAATTTCTAAGTTGCTGTTAAGATGAATCTCTTACTTGAGTGTTTTTTTTAAAGAAATAAGTTTTCTTCTCTCAGTTTTAAACCTGTAAATAGTGTTATAGATTCCTTAGTCTCATGTTTGGCAGTAATGAATTTATAGTATTATGTTTGCAGTTTCCTACTTATTGTCTGCTAATGAATGAATAACATTTTTAGTTGTATAAATGGAATGTACTTTGTGTGGTAAATGTTGTATTTAACACTCCAGTAGTCTCTGAATGCAGTTTTAACTGTCAAACTGTATTCTTAAGGAACTGTATTCTTATAAGCAAAATTGTAGAGACTAATTTTCTTAGTAAAAGTCTGCAAGTATGTGTGTTATCTCTGAAATCCACACATGCTCTGACATACTGTTATCTCTCTCTCTCTCTCATGTAGCTGTTACACAGATCTCTGGCAGCAGATGGCTGGACTATAATGCACTGTTAAACAAATAAAACCATTAGGCATGTAATACTGCCTGGTAAACGACTGTGTGTTTAAAATGGTTTAAAAAAATTAAATAGAAAATAAAGTTCATTTTTGAATCCATTTAATGAAATCAGAATAAAATCCAAACCCATTTCAGAATACATAAAACATCCCCTCTTACGTTATGTTTGTCATTTGAAGTCAGTCTTTTTTTTTTTACTACATTCTTGCATCTGGTGTAAGATAATCAGTCCTAAATCAGTTGTCTAATAGATGTTTTCTACAAGTAATCACTCATTTTGCATTTATCTTTGTAGAAAGATTTTTGCTTTTGTAATACTCCAGCACAAAATTATCTATTGCATTATATGCTCTTTTTTCCTCATTTTCAAATTTGATACGAATGTATTAAAATTTATAATTCAACACTAGTGTCATGGCTCTGTAATTAAACTGTTTTTCAATAATTGTCAGCAGCTGAGAGATGCCATTTTGTCTTTTTGTTTTTAGATATGCCAATATTTGGTCTTTGCCCGGCTCATGATGATTTCTATTTGGTGATGTGTAACCACTGTAATCAGGTCGTAAAACCACAGGCATTTCAATCACATTATGGTAAGTGCTTAACTATTTTTAATAATTAAGGGTGAGGTTAAATCAGGATTAAGCCTGGCAATTTTTTTTTTTTTTTAAATTGATGCTGCATAGATCATTACATTATAAATAATGTCAAAGAAAATAACCTGTGTTGTTAATCTTTTGATATACGTTGTAATGCAGTTATGTAACGATCTTGTTCCTTTTAATTTTTTAATGCCTTCTTGAAATGCTGCATCCATACAGTTCCATTTTAAATGACATATACATCTAGTGCATTTCTCAGATGGTGTGTGTGGTGTGTTTGAGTCTGTGTGTGTCATTTCTCCTTGTGTATTTATGCAGATTATTTTTACACGGGTTCTGTGACAGTGTGAACTGGAGCTAAAAGCTAAACTTACAAATTTTTTGTTGTCAAACACCATGTGCTTCCAATGGCCAGTGAGCTTATTTATTTATTTCCAGAAGTATCAATCTGTATTTGTTTTACTGCCCCGATGGTTTTGTATATAAACTATGCTAGGAAGCTCTTGGTGTGTTGGTTGGTGTTAGCCAGTGTTTACAGAGGACTGAGAAAATGTGAAGTGCTACCCAAGTTCAAGTGCTCAGTTACTTCCTAAAACCTCACTGGGGGAGATGGGCAGTTCTCCTTTTCACACTCCTCTCAAGAAAAGGAATTAACCTCAAAAAAATGTCACGCCAGTATTTGGAGAGGATGTTTTTGGTATTCAGCTTTTTGTTTCCTGAGAAATTCAGGAGATGTTTTCTGATGTTTAATGAGATGGTTTTTGACCAAGTTCTAATAAAGGTGGACAGAGCATCTTCTGAACTCTTCCTTCCTCCCTCTGTGTGTGTGGATTTGCACACATTCCCTTTTTCTAGGCCAGTGCACCTACTGCTTGCCCTGGTGTTTAGAGGGATAGAAGATGCCAGATGTGAGGTGGGAGCCTCTTCTAGTGTTGAGAACAAGGAATAATTTTTCTTGCATCTTAAATAAACCAGCCCTTTGGCAAGAAAAGATACGCTTGCTTCTGCTGCTTCCTAGGGACTGGGAAAGGGTCTTCCTGTGCTGTGCAGAGGGTGAACTTCTTATCCTTTCCACCTCTCACTTGTTTGTTTTCTGTTATAATATCTTCTGGATTATACCCTTACCCTTGCTGCTGGATTCTGCAGTTGTCACACAGAGTGACTTAGAGAAGAATCTGAATAGGTTTTATGAGATAATTTTTATTGATTTGCTTGTTATTCTGTGGGTGGCAGTACTAATAATTTAATTTAATTTTTTTTTTTTACATCCACAAAATTGTGGGTTTAAGTCTCCAGAGCTGAAGGTAGCCAGGAGAAGAAAAGGGCATCAGCTTTTCTTCTTCTGATTGCTGTAAGCCTTTGTATCAGCTGAGAGCAAGTCCCCCCCCTTGCCAGTGTGATTCCTCACCTGTCACTGAACATCAGTTTGGGATGTCCAATAAATCCTTCTAAATGTCATATTAAATAGATTCTGACAGTTAAAAATAAATTTATGGGGGAGGACTGGATGGTGCCCAGTTCTGAGTTGTTGGCATATTGAATCTTCCATCTTGAGGTCAGTAATGTGGGGCTGGCTCAGGGTGGTAGTGGTGGAGAGCTGTGGATATCTGCAGATACTTTTGGTTGTCTTTGTGAAATGAGCAGGTGATCCCCAAATACTGCCTGACAGACAGGTATTTGTACTGTAGGAAGCAGTATTGTAGTGGTTGGCACAACAGGGCAGATTGAAGAAGCAGTTCAGGAACTGAATAGCTGTGACCTCACTTCTTGGCCATGGACATGAAAACATGGGGTATTGTAGTGCTGCTTCTACCAGTGTTAAACTTATGTGAAGTTAATTTGAACTCTTCTGTGAGTGCTGCTTGCAATTTAAAAGGGACAGAGTGAAGAGGGAGCTACAAAATGAAGGTATGGAAAATATTAAAATTAAAAAACCCCCTAACATAGTGTCCCATTCTTTATTGCGTTGTAGGAGCGTGATTTCTAAACACAAAAATTTCTCCAGTGTAAGCCTTAAACCAGGGGCAGATTCAGGCTTTGAGAGAAGCACAGGAGGGGATGGAAGTGACAAGGTTATTCTTAGTATTTCTTCAGCCCAATCTGAACAATGGAGCGGCTCGGCGAGGCTGCGGTGTGCAGAGGAAACAGGCGGGGTCATTCTGATGAGAAAAACAGGCTTGGGTGGGGTGAACATCATTAAAGGCCCTTAGTTTGCTAAACTAATAGCCTCAGAAAGGTAAGAAGGCTGAGTTTGTGTAGGTCTGGCCCTTGTTGGTTTTTATCACCCTTCGCATTCCTGAAATCCTTACACAGTTGTCCCTCTTCGTAGCAAATTGGATGTGAAAGCTGATAAATATGCCAGGTGATTGATTACCAGGCAAGAGTGTATCTTACTTTTTTTAGCACAATGTACTTCAGGAGAGGAAATTGCCAAAGTCACACACAGTTCTTTTAAAACAAAAATACGTTATCATGATAACAAAAAGTAAACTACTCTTTTGGATTCATCAGAGCCCTGAATCAGGGCTTTTATTTATCAGTTTGCCCTCAATTAGGTCTTATATTGTTGGCATTGTTTCAGGGATTGATAAAGGAAACCATTACTTCAACAAGTTCTGAAAAATTGCAGTGCATCAATGAAGCTGGAGCTTTTTTGTGATGATCTTAGAGTCTTTTAAAGTTATTTTTGTTACCAGAGAAATAGTAATCTCTTAAAATACAGCTCCTGGTGGTGTGTGCTTGTACTTGGTGTTTTCTGAAACTTGTCATGAGGGATTTTGTTTTTTGAAGTAGTTGAATATGCTCTTTTAAAATGTCACTTTTGTCAAAGGAAGGCTAAACGAACTATTAGCTGAACCTAATGAGCTAATTAATGTATTCCAAAGCATATTTGTCATAAACTACCAGGCTGAAAGTACCTTGCAGGACATACGTTGGCTTTTTTCCCTGGACCACAAGTAGTCAAAAATGATTTACATGTAACCTCCTTCTTCAGAATATTTGACCTTTTTAGCAAAATACTTTAGTGATACAAATCAAAGATTTTTGTATGTAATGGGTACATTTATATTTGATAGGTTTTATTAGAAGATATATTAATGCAAAGTTAAATTCTACTTTTTGAGGCAATCTAAGCATGCATTTGGAGTATGAATTGCCATGTAAATTATTTACCATATACTTTTGGCATATATGTACAGTCATTTATTTGTAAAATTCAGTGATGTACTTGATATGCATAACACCACGTGTAGGTCAGTTTTTAAAAGCAATTTAATATAATGAGATGTGCTCTGCTTGTGGTATTTCTTCTACCTGTGTCCAGCAGCTAACTGTGAGAACACTCAAAGGGATTCACCCTCTTGGCCTAGGGTGGCAGAGATGCTGGGGGTCTGGTGAGGCAGGAGCAGGCCATAGCCCAGGAGGAATTGTTTCCAGACAAATCCTCTGCTCTGTCAGATCTCAGCTGCTTCATTTGTGGGGCTGGACAAGTGATTTAAGTCCTTTATTGCTGCCATTCTTGCTGCTCTGTTTTGAATAGTTATACTTCGATAGTATCAGCATCTTCCTTGGGTGGCTCAAGATCAATTCAGAAGTGAAAGATGGAAAAAAAAGGGTCATGTTCAGATATTGTCTTGTGGGTGAAGCACTTGAGATCAGTTATTGTGATGACCTATTCTGAGAAAACACAGTATTTTCTTCCAGCTGAAGTATTTCTCTACGCTCTGGATGATTATGTGCCAGCCACCCCAACTTTCATGCCACACAGATCCTCCCTCTGTATTTAAATCAGGTATATTTAACTCTCTGCACAGTTTCCCCTCGCTATATAAATTCTCCCAGTAAAACTGACTTAGCTGTCTGTCAGATTGCTGCCACGCTCCTCAAAGCAGCGGGATGTGCCTGGGTCTCTATTTCCTCTCCCCTTCCCGTGAAAATGTGCTAGTTACAGCTCTTGTGCTGCACTGAGAGGCTGCTCTTTGAGGAAGCCATTGCGACAGTTATTTTGTGGAAACCCTGAAGTGAGGTGGTTTTGGGGCCGTGTGACCTTTCGTTGGTATTTCAGCCGTTCCACGGGTTTATCGCATCTCCCTGTGGTTATCAGCCTCCTGTCTGAGGAGAGCTGCTTCTGTGCACCATCTGGGCTGCTCTGTGGCTCAGAGAGAGGAGATGGCTCAGCAGCCTTGGATGTAGCATCAGTGTAGAGATGTGGGTTTTCTTTCTTCTAATTTTTCCCAGTTTTTTTTCAGGGTTGTTTCCTCTATACCTTGATTTCCGCAAATCCAAAGAGGGGTTAAACTCTCGGGCTACCTGTAAAACTTAAACTGAGAGTGCCTGTGAGTCAGTAGGGATTGTGAAAACCATGAATACAATACGTATTGGAAAGAAGTGATGATAATGTGTTGGGCTGTTGAGTCATTAACAAGCTATGGCTGGTGTTTTGATTAACTTCCATAGGTTTGGTGTGCAGTGGCAAAGGTGAACAACTGTGGTGAGCTTTGCCCGCTGCTGCTGTGAGAGCTGGTGGGGACCATGGAAACATTGCTGATCAGTGCATGTTTAAACCTGAAGCACAGGATTCAGCAATGAGGTAATAATGCAGATTCGCCCACCTTTTGTGATTTCTAGGAGGTTGGAAGATTGGAATAGACAAGGTCATCACACATTATATTTGGCCTGGAGAGACCCAAAGGGCAGATCCTGGCAGTAGAGACAGATGTTCACTTGTGTTACTCACTTGGGTCCATCCTGCAAGTCAGTGTAAGGTCTATCATGAACCTTCTTAGTCCGAGTGTGTAACTGTACTCCTTCCTCCCTCAGCCAGTTCTCACGCCCACCTTTAGTTAGGAGATTTACTACTTTGGCTAGTCATAAGGGGGTTTTTTTGTGTGTGTTGGTGTTAAGTGCTTGGATTCAGAGAGAACTTGTTATATTTGTTGTGATTTTAATTGGGATAAGTGATCCGTTAACTATCCCTGCCAATATGCTGTTGTATTTCAGATGCTGTATCAGATGTAATTTAACTGTTACAGTCCTTGCAATGCATTTGAGTTCTTCTGGCATACTGTGAATTGAATATAAATTTGTCCCACCCTCTTTCTGTTGCCTCAAATTTGGCAGCAGCTAATTGTTCTGGAAAATCTAACATCGGTATTTAATATTTTTAAGTTTTATTTTTCAAAGTTGTGCAGTTGTTGCTTGTTTAGAATAGAGAGAGTGTTTAGCATGGATTACAAAGTCAAGGATAAAGTGTCCGTACAAGGCAGCATTTGAAGCAGATAGGCAAAGAAAGGAATGTACTGAATCTAGTTCCAAAGCCGTGGGACCTGAGGATTGGGGAGTGGTTGTTTGGTGGGTTTTTTGTTTTGTTTTGTGGGATGCTTTTTTTGTGTGGGTTGTCTGTGTTTGTTGGCTTTTTTTTTCCTCGTAGGAGATTGCCCGAGCTCATCCGCATTTTGGAGGGATAAGCCTTCATTATGGCCTGCAGACTTTTGGCAGCCAGCAATTTGTTTCAGTAATTAAGTGTCCACTGTTCGCTAATGTCTTTTTTAAAGCACTATGAAAATGTTTTATACAAATTATAAGAATTTTCTTGGGTATCAGTAATCCTCTGTAGTGGTCTAATAGCCAGAATAAAACTTGATTATTATGTGGTGTGTCACAGATGTGCTGGAGTAATCTGCCGAGCATATTGCCAAACATGCACAGGTGGCATTTGGCATATTATGGCTCCAGTTAATGTATATGATTTAACAAATTATCATTGGCAGCTTCTGTTTAAATACACAGTCCTCTCAGAGTAGTTCACACAGTCCAGATTCCAGCAGTTGGTTCTTAGTCTCCAAGTCCAGCAGCAACTAGTTTAATTTCTTGGCAGAGATTTGTGAAATTCTGTAGCTTTTGCAAGAATCCTCTTGGCTTATTCCCAAAAGAGAATGGACTCAGAGGTCAGCACAGGATTCATTTCAGGAAGAAAACCAAAAAAAACTTTTCAGCTCATTATTTAGTTACTTTCAAATCATGCATCATATAAATAAAGTATTGCCACCTGGAAAGAAACTCTGTAAATATATTTTGAGCTTTGAAATGTGCACCCCAAAGCCATTAGCTAAACACCAAATGTGCCAGGCAGATTTAAAGGAGTGATGAAGTAGGTGCTGTGGTTAACTCTAACATCACAAGCAGTTCATGTGCAGAAGGTTATTTTTGTAAGCCTGACAGCTGTGGTCACGAAAGCCCAGGGAGTCTGAAGTTGACAGCAGTTTTCTAGTAAAACTTCCCCCTTTTTTGTGGGTGGGTGGATTTGTCAAGCTCTGGTTGAAGACATAAAGCAATTTAAGTGTTGGCTAACAAAAAAGGTGATGTCCACTTGCAGATTTTAAAAAGAAATTGTTTGTTTACTGCTCCCTGCGTAGCTCAGGTTGTTCTACCTACAGCACCTGTGTGCTAAAATACTACTACTGTGTGCTTTTGGCTTTTCTTGCCTTTGGTGAGCATTTCTCTCAGATGAAGACAGGCTGAGGGAGGTGGGGCTATTCAGCCTGGAGAAGAGAAGGCTCTGGGGGGATCTTATAGTGACCTTCCAGTGTCTGACGGGGGCCTACATGAAGGCAGGGGAAGGTCTATTCAAAAGGGTTTGTAATGATAAAACAAGGAGTAATGGTTTTAAGCTAGGAAAGGAGAGATTTAGACTGGATATTAGGAAAAAGTTCTTTAATCGGAGGGTGATAGATCAGTGGAATGGGCTGCCCAGAGAGGTGGTGGAGGCCCCATCCCTGGAGTCCTTCAAGGTCAGGCTCGATGGGGCTCTGAGCAGCCTGCCCTAGGTCGAGATGTCCCTAATTGTGTAGGGAGGTTGGACCAGATGACCTCTAGAGGTGCCTTCCAGCCTGAAACATTCTATGATTCTGTGGTCTGAATTTCACACTGTTCTGCTGTAACAGAAGACCTACATGCAGAAATCCTTGTGGTTTATTACTGACTGAATAGAGAATACATATATATTTTTAAAATTCTATTCTTACTAAAGTGTTATAAAGTATTTAAAGCAAATCTAATGTGAAAAATTATACAAGGATTCCATGGAAAACCCGGCTCCTTTATAGTGATCTCCTTGCCAGGTAGTTGGAGACTGGGACCAAGTGCTCCCTTCTCAAGGTAAACATTGATGGGGGAAGAACAAGTAGAAAGAAAGAACAACAAATATTTTTATCTTTGCGGGAAAAGTGGAATCAGCGCCACATTCACTGTGGCTGATGGAAATAGTTGTTCAGCGAGAGGAGAAAGTTAGTGTGCTGATCAGTAGATTAGAGTAAGACCTAAGGAGAACAAATAGTTCTAGTAAAAAGGAGCTGTTGAGTGTATTTGGCCACAGCTTCACTGTGGAAGAAGCCAGCTGGGATGGTTGCATCAGATCTACAATGAGAAATAATCAACAATGGAAGAGTTAACCAATCTAAAAGTCAATGTTAAGTTTCATAATTCAGAACTCAGTTTTAATGGTGAGTCAGCACGTGGAGCAGAAGATGGATCTCATAACCATGGGTTCAGGTTTCCTGCAGGTTCAGGGAAGGCTGCTCTGCCTCAGCTTATGTGCTCCACATCCTTGGAAGGTTTCCTTCTCAGCTAAAAGGGCTCTTTCTAAGGCCTGAGCCACTCCTCGGGGCTGGAGCTCAGCCAGAGGAGGTGGTGCACGTTTGGAGGGCAGGCCGTGGGCACGTGGCCCAAAGCTGAGTGCAGAAGAGTGGAGCTGCAACCTGTGAAAGCTAGGGAGGTGGAAGAAGCCTGAATCAGAGTAGAAAAGGCAGGATTGCTGCTGTAGAGGGGTCTGGGTCAGAGCCATCGAGATGTGAACTTGGTGTTGGAGGATGGGGTTGGAAGTCGTTTAATTTCAAAAGCTAACCACATGCAGATCAATTATTTATAAGGACTTGCTCATCTATTTTTGGGGGAGAACTATGTGTTCTCGTGAACAGTATAGATTATTCCAAGAAGTGCAAACTTCAGATGAACACCACAGCACTTCGTGATTCCAGGAAGAAATATGCTGGGAAGCTTGTAAAACAATGTCCAGTATAGAACAGTCACGAAGAAATTCGTTTGGGTTGGTTTTTGTCCCCCCCCCTTTATTTTTTTTTTATGGGAGCACATAGTTTTGTGTTGCACAGACTGTGCCCTCTCATCCCACCAGCAGACTATAGAACAACTGCCACATTTGGGAGAGAGAAGACTTGCACATAGTGTCTTTTTCTCTGCACGNAAAGTATTGCCACCTGGAAAGAAACTCTGTAAATATATTTTGAGCTTTGAAATGTGCACCCCAAAGCCATTAGCTAAACACCAAATGTGCCAGGCAGATTTAAAGGAGTGATGAAGTAGGTGCTGTGGTTAACTCTAACATCACAAGCAGTTCATGTGCAGAAGGTTATTTTTGTAAGCCTGACAGCTGTGGTCACGAAAGCCCAGGGAGTCTGAGAAGTTGACAGCAGTTTTCTAGTAAAACTTCCCCCTTTTTTGTGGGTGGGTGGATTTGTCAAGCTCTGGTTGAAGACATAAAGCAATTTAAGTGTTGGCTAACAAAAAAGGTGATGTCCACTTGCAGATTTTAAAAAGAAATTGTTTGTTTACTGCTCCCTGCGTAGCTCAGGTTGTTCTACCTACAGCACCTGTGTGCTAAAATACTACTACTGTGTGCTTTTGGCTTTTCTTGCCTTTGGTGAGCATTTCTCTCAGATGAAGACAGGCTGAGGGAGGTGGGGCTATTCAGCCTGGAGAAGAGAAGGCTCTGGGGGGGATCTTATAGTGACCGTCCAGTGTCTGACGGGGGCCTACATGAAGGCAGGGGAAGGTCTATTCAAAAGGGTTTGTAATGATAAAACAAGGAGTAATGGTTTTAAGCTAGGAAAGGAGAGATTTAGACTGGATATTAGGAAAAAGTTCTTTAATCGGAGGGTGATAGATCAGTGGAATGGGCTGCCCAGAGAGGTGGTGGAGGCCCCATCCCTGGAGTCCTTCAAGGTCAGGCTCGATGGGGCTCTGAGCAGCCTGCCCTAGGTCGAGATGTCCCTAATTGTGTAGGGAGGTTGGACCAGATGACCTCTAGAGGTGCCTTCCAGCCTGAAACATTCTATGATTCTGTGGTCTGAATTTCACACTGTCCTGCTGTAACAGAAGACCTACATGCAGAAATCCTTGTGGTTTATTACTGACTGAATAGAGAATATATATATATTTTTAAAATTCTATTCTTACTAAAGTGTTATAAAGTATTTAAAGCAAATCTAATGTGAAAAATTATACAAGGATTCCATGGAAAACCCGGCTCCTTTATAGTGATCTCCTTGCCAGGTAGTTGGAGACTGGGACCAAGTGCTCCCTTCTCAAGGTAAACATTGATGGGGGAAGAACAAGTAGAAAGAAAGAACAACAAATATTTTTATCTTTGCGGGAAAAGTGGAATCAGCGCCACATTCACTGTGGCTGATGGAAATAGTTGTTCAGCGAGAGGAGAAAGTTAGTGTGCTGATCAGTAGATTAGAGTAAGACCTAAGGAGAACAAATAGTTCTAGTAAAAAGGAGCTGTTGAGTGTATTTAGCCACAGCTTCACTGTGGAAGAAGCCAGCTGGGATGGTTGCATCAGATCTACAATGAGAAATAATCAACAATGGAAGAGTTAACCAATCTAAAAGTCAATGTTAAGTTTCATAATTCAGAACTCAGTTTTAATGGTGAGTCAGCACGTGGAGCAGAAGATGGATCTCATAACCATGGGTTCAGGTTTCCTGCAGGTTCAGGGAAGGCTGCTCTGCCTCAGCTTATGTGCTCCACATCCTTGGAAGGTTTCCTTCTCAGCTAAAAGGGCTCTTTCTAAGGCCTGAGCCACTCCTCGGGGCTGGAGCTCAGCCAGAGGAGGTGGTGCACGTTTGGAGGGCAGGCCGTGGGCACGTGGCCCAAAGCTGAGTGCAGAAGAGTGGAGCTGCAACCTGTGAAAGCTAGGGAGGTGGAAGAAGCCTGAATCAGAGTAGAAAAGGCAGGATTGCTGCTGTAGAGGGGTCTGGGTCAGAGCCATCGAGATGTGAACTTGGTGTTGGAGGATGGGGTTGGAAGTCGTTTAATTTCAAAAGCTAACCACATGCAGATCAATTATTTATAAGGACTTGCTCATCTATTTTTGGGGGAGAACTATGTGTTCTCGTGAACAGTATAGATTATTCCAAGAAGTGCAAACTTCAGATGAACACCACAGCACTTCGTGATTCCAGGAAGAAATATGCTGGGAAGCTTGTAAAACAATGTCCAGTATAGAACAGTCACGAAGAAATTCGTTTGGGTTGGTTTTTGTCCCCCCCCCTTTATTTTTTTTTTATGGGAGCACATAGTTTTGTGTTGCACAGACTGTGCCCTCTCATCCCACCAGCAGACTATAGAACAACTGCCACATTTGGGAGAGAGAAGACTTGCACATAGTGTCTTTTTCTCTGCACGCACAGCTACAAAGGTCAGAGAGGAAGTCTCATCAGTAGCCATCAGTTAGTGATTTTTTTTTTGCTAAGACAGCAAGTGCTCCCAGCACAGAGCTGGGCAGCACCTGGCTGGGCAGCAGTGCCCAGCTTGTGTGGGCAGGAGGGTGGCAGTTTTAGCTATGCTGAGCCAGCCCTGCCAGAATCAAGTGCTTTGCAGTCTGTGTGTCCGAGGAGGGGAAGGAGAGGACATGAGGGAGTAGCTAAAAAAGGAATTATAAAACAAAGAACTGAAGTGAAATGCATATAAAAAGAAAGAGCTTCCTCCTCATTGTATTCATCTAAGTAAGGAAGGTAGGGGAGAATGTCCTTGGAGCAGGGAGAGTGAAGAAGGTATGGTGCTGGGTTTAGTACTCTGAACTGAGGGGAAGAATGGAAAAAAGAAGAGGTTTAACAAGGCAAAGCCAACAAAAGGTTTTTCACAAACTTTTCCTCTCTTAATGTTTTGGCAGCATTGCTGTTAGTGTGGTTTGTATAACACCATGGCATTCTTGGATTTTGCACATTTTGGAGGGGGTTGAGTGGAACAAGAGTCCTACTTAAGATATCTCTCCTGGGTTCTTCAGGCACGGGCCATCAAGGGAAGAAATGGACACATGCATGCTTGTGCACTTATTAACAGGCATCTTATCTTTCTTTTCTTCTTCATCCCTTTTACTGTTTCCTGCTGGACTTCTTAAGTTTGTTTAAAAATTCTCATTACTCTCATATTTTTTTAGAGTAGGATGCATGTGAAGCTTTCAGCAGCTGTTAGAATAAGGAATACCCACCAGCTCTCTACAAATGGAGAGGAAAGGAGGTAGTGTGCTAGATAGAAAAAAATTTCTCTATCTTGGCCCTACATAGCAACAGTGTTTTGTAGGAACTTCCTCATCTGCTGCCCCAGGAGCAGTAGGCAGTGTTCTGAGAGCTGTATTCTCACTTACAGCAATAGTGCACCCAGTGGTAACCAGACATGCATGTGAGTGTCATGCTTCTGGAAAAACTTGAATCAATATTATTCTTACCACATTAAAAAATCAATAACATTTTGTTTTTAGGCTGCTATCTGGTTTACTTAGACTCTACATCAAGTAGTTTTCTTGTTACTTACTAATTTTTGAGCAGTTTGTTAGCTTTTTAAAAACAAACTTGCAGATATTGACATCATACTGCTTTGGTTTTTTTGGTCAAGGCAATATGATACACTTAATATCTAACTTCTAATCCACATAAAATCTAGAAACTGTGTTTTTAAGATATTACCAGAAGAGGGAGTGTATAGCACTTTGTATACAATGAAACCTGTAAGTTTCTTGATGAATAGCAATCGATAACCATGTGATTTATGTAATAAGTTGAAAAAAATAGTAACTGCAGGCTGAAACTTTCAAGAGCACAATTAATGCCAACTTTTAAAAGTTCCTCATTAGGCTTAATGCAGTTTAACACTAAATAATTATATCCAAATAATGTAAATAGCCTTGAAGTCAATTCAGATTCCTAAATTATTGTGTCGTGTCTACTTGTAAAAAAGATCCAAACAGCTTTTCAATTGCAGCTGTGGATTAGCTCTTGCAGTACCCAGCTCTATAAGAGCTCCATAACAATGTGAAACATGAAAACAATTACAAATACCTCTTAAAAAAGTGGAAAAGAACAAATAGAAATAGATAAATATGATACGAAATGTTACCTAAGTCTGTGATGCTATTATTGACTAAATAAGCCATCACTAGCTATCTCAGGCAGTAACAACCAAAATACTTCCAAACCCTATTATCTGCTGTTGGAAAAACAAAACCATAATCTAGTCCTTATGTAGAAAATCAATATTTTTACTCTGTGTAGTTATTCCTCCTGTTATCACGCAGCAGAACAACAGGTTAATCCTTTGAACAGTAACAAAATGATGTAGGAGAAAAAGTGATCAGTGTCTAATATCTAAACTCCTGATACAATTTGCCTGCTCTGCTGCCTCCTGTGAGCTCTGCTGGCCACAAAGATTGCAATTACATTTTGTCTCCCCAGGTTGTGTTAGAGAAGGAAGAGCCATCATCAAGAGATTCTTGTCCTCTTTTCTGTTCCCCAGGTAATGAGTTGCCCACACTGGTATGAAACTCTCACTCCTCACACTGTTTTGTGAAGGATGCAATTAGACCAGGCTCCTGGAGAGCTGAAGAAGTTGCTACCTAGCTGAGTTTTCCCTCGTTGTTTGGCAAGATTGTCAGAAAATCTTTAACTCATAATTCTATATAGAGCAGTCTTTCAAAGCGTCCTCTTTTAGCCAGATCACCTTCTTCTGTTTTTACCCTGTAGGATTTTCTTCCTCCTCCAGGCAGAAGTTATACTGTGCCGTGTCCTCTGTGGGTGACCTCTCTGGTTGGAAGGAACCTGTTTGTTGTGTCTGGCCCTAGCTTCCGTGGTGCACTGCTGCTAATTCTGTGGGCTAGGTAGAAGGTGTACCCCTTTCAATGTGCCCTTCCACCTTTGAGCCTGAAACTCTCAGATGCTGGTGGATTATTTGTAGAGCTGGATTTGAGCTGATCAGAAGTTTTGTGGGATATACTTTGAGAGTTTTAAGAGCTGCTCATAGATAATTCACATGGAATTCATGGCTCCCCATGCTAAGAGGAAAGTTGGCTGTGTCTCAGTGTTACTGTGTGGCTGAAGTCTTCATTTGAGGTCGTAGGCCAAGCATTTTGATGTTCTGCTGTATTAGGGTGGATGTAGTGAAGAAACTGTTTTCATTTTTTTCACTTTTCTAGATCCTAATGAGAAGCTTTACAATACTCTGTGAGGCTCAGGCCCTTCTCATCATTGGCGTGGGACTAGCTAGCACTCATTTTCTTCAGTTTCATTTTGGCTTGCAGCTTCTGACAAGCCACATGTGACCATGTATGTGCCTGGAAGCATGCCATGTTGGCCCTCTCCTGGCCTCTAAGGTCAAAGGAAAGGTTTCTAAACTGCTGCAGTTCAGTCCCTTCCCTGTCATAGTGCCATGTACTCTTGGACCAAAGGTCTTTGTGTGGGTCACAAAGCTAACCACCAGCCAGCTTCTAAATATACTTGTGTCTGCTTTGATAGCCATAGAAATGATATAAACTTATACATGTGCATAGAATTGCAAGGCTTGATGCTCACATCTTGCTTGTCACAGAGTGAGGATGACAGCTGATGTCACTTAAATATGGTAGTGACCGGTTCCTTCCTCAGTCCAGATCTCTATAGGATCGATCAGTCTTGTGAATGAGTATGGGTACTAACATTTAGGACAATAGCCATCACCTTCTGTGATCACAAGAATATACCTGGGGAGGCTGGGCAGACAGTTAGGATGTGCTGAAAGCCCTGACAAGCTCCTGGCTGCTCCCTATTTCCTCTGCCCTCTCGTCCAGGTGGCAGTGGTCCACAGTAGCTGTGGCTGTACACTTGAAATCTCATGTACTAAACGTCTCTTTCTGGTTTCAGTTCCTGGAAATGGCACAAGTCTATATGGAAGCCTTTAGTCTCTGTGTACACACGTGCTTTATGGGTAGCAGTTATATTTTGTATTCCTGGTATAAACAAGCACGTTGTGTAAGTGGAGTTGCTATGAAGGTGTAAAGTGCTGTTGCTCGATTGTGCTCCAACAAGCCTGTCAAGTTGTTCCGCTCTATTCAGTCACCCATTTTATTTTGGACTCACTCCACTTTTCTGAAACCTGAGGAACTTCTAAGCATGCCCAATTGGAAAAGAAAACACCCAAACCAGAGATCTTGCCCAATATATTTGTGTTTCCTGCAGCACATAAGACACTCTCCAAAGTGGCAGCTGCTAGAGAGAAAAATCCACTGATTTCAAAATCCCTTCTGGAGGTTCTGTGAAATTCATTCATGATGGTACTTGAGAGCACTTGTTTCCAGCTTTGGAAATAAAGATACACAAGGCCTTAAATACAAGTCAGTAGCACTACTTTTTATATGATTTTGCTGCTCCCTTCACTACGGCTAGTTTCATAATGTCACATGGGCAGGGTTCTTTCTGTCCACCTCCCCGTAGCAGCAAGGTCAATTTTTCAAGTAACCACTCTGGAGCTCTGGATTGATCAGCTTTAAGAAGTTTGGCGTTGGCTCAAGGCTCATCATTCTCTTCCTTCCAGGAAGAATAATAATAGTAGCCACTAAACAAACAATCTCTTCAAAGCAAAATATTTACAACGAAACCATTTCAAGACAGTACTAAATGTAAACAAAAGCAGGCTGCAGTGTAAGCAAGCCCAGCTGATGCAGTGTTGATATCAGTCAGATTCAATTCTTTGGAAGTCTAAAGTTTTTTACGTACCCCTTCAAAACTTCCAGGAACTGGAAAACTCCTCCTCAGTGCAGCACACAACCCACTTCTTTGTCATCCCCAGTTGCTTAGGCCTCCAGCCCGTTCCCTGGGATCAAGTCACACTTTAATTCTTGCTCGTCCTCGCTCTGCTAATTGCTGGCTTTGGCACAGGAAGGCTTGTGAGACTGTCAGGTCTTTGAAGGGATGGGGTTTGCTCTTTGTTCTGGAGAGAGCAGATGGTGTGAAGGCTCAGGCTGAGCAGTCGGGACTGGGGGAGAGGGCAGGAGCACTTCTTACTCTGGCAGTGTTGACTTGCACCAGTGATTGTGAAATTGGTGCCTGAGATTGCTGAATTTTGAGAAGAATAAATGAGGTGTTTCATGTGAGGTGGAGGTAGTGCAGCCTGGTCATCTGTGGCTTTGTCCTGTATGTTTTGCCATCTCTCTCCCTCCTGTTGCAACACCTCCACCTGCTCTGTGCACATACACAGCTTCAGCTTTCATGGCATGTTTTGCTTTTTCTTTCATGTGCCAGTTTAGTAAGACATACTCATGCCACAGCTAGGCTGGAGTGTGCACATTGACCAGCCAGTGAAGATCTTCCTTCCTTCCTTCCATAAGCACAGGGGTCTTGCCTTTGCTGTCTGAATGCTAATTTTAATGCTGATAAATTCCAGTGTCTTTAGGAACTCTCTCTGCAGGGGGTGGGAAGGCACACCCTCTCAAGTCCAACTCTTCAGTTTTCTGAAAATTAACCTAATTTCAAAATACTGAAATGTAGACAGGTGGAAGGAGATATGGTAGATCTGCATTTGTCTCACTTCACAAATTCAGTCAGGAAAATATAATGTAAGTAAAAGATGAAAAATGCTCTAGCCAGTCTTAAAAACAATTTTCTTGGCAACACAGAATATGCAGAATACTTCAGGTTGTGAAATGATTTGAAATTTATTTTAATTCATAACATTTTGCAATACTTATACTAGGGAGCTACAGCATATGTGTGCATAGTGGCAGCATCACAAATGATATGTTATCTTTTCATGTTACCTGTGTTCATGTAAGAAAGGAGGGGGATTAGGAAGCAAACTTTCATCCATTGCAATGGTTTCAGCACAATTCAAGTTGTCCTTCCTGGATGATTTTGCTACACCAAAGACCTGGAAATTAGGTTCTCTGCAGTGATTCATATTGAACTGCTTCTCTCCCTCTGTCCTACCTGCACTGTACTTCTGGTGTTAGAGCAGGAGTCTCCTCCCTTCAAACCTCATTCCCTGGGAGTGAGCAGCAACTCAGGTGTATGTCCCTTTGCATGTGTATCTGCACAAAGTCCTATCACAGCTTGTTTTAGGCCTCTGAACTCAAGTATTGACTGATGGTGTAAGTTTTTATATTGAATCTAACGTTGTTGGTGTTTTGGGGATTTTTTAAAAAAGACTTTAAGTGATGTTGATAGAAAACTTAAAACCTCTTTTCCTGGTACTAAATATCACAATAACTTCATCATTTCATTGTCTTATAGAACGGGTTGTTTATACTACACTAAGTAAAATTACTTTTGCATCTGTCAGGATACACTTGCAGCATGTGGTTTAACTGTGGCACATGCACAGTCCCTTTCAAGGTGAAACCCCACCAACATTCACCATATAAAGTTACTTAGCAGCCTTTAGCCATTGGAAAACAGTAAATGAAAACACACGCACAGATTGAGACAGTTGGTGTCTGTGCTGCTGCTGTAACATAAGCAGGCATAAAATCCTGTTGCATTCTCCCAGCCTTTGTTTGCCTTCCCGTGGGCCAGGGCCATTTTCTCCCCATGTGAACGTCCCGTCATGCCTCTCCCTTCCATTCCCCCTCCTGCCTTGATGCCCAGCTGCTGGGGCTTCTTAGCATTTGGGTTCTTTGTCCTCACTCTACCTCAAAGGGAAGACAGCTTTCTGTATTGTTCCATGTGGGAATTAAATTGCCCCATCTTGGTCAGTTTATTTGTGGAACAAGCAACAAAATAGAAGCTACTTGTCCTCTTGGTCCTAAAATGAGAGAAGGCCAAAAATCAAAGACTAAAGAAGGATAACTTCTAGTTTTTAAGAAGACAAATACATCAGTGCTCGTTCCCCACATAGTAGTTTAAAGTCGAGTATTTTGTGAACCACTGAAATCTGTTGGAGACTTACCCAGTTTTAATTACGGGTGTCAAGTAGAAGAGTGTATAATACAGACAAATCCTCCAAAACCATGCATGCCTCTGGTACCAATTTTAGCAATGGAAGAAGATGTGTTTTAAAAATAGCCTAACCCAAGGAAATGTCTTTGTATTCCTGAGTTGTCCTTAGCAATTAATGGGTAGGTGATTTGAGTGGTCAGCTTATGGAATTGAGAGCAAAAGAGGGTCTGATCACTGTCTTATTTTGAGTGCCCAGACATGGGCAAGTTCGTATTTAGTATTTGTGGTTTAGGATTCAGTATTCATTTCTAGGCTTGCTAATGGGAGTAGTAGTATCCAGGTTTCTCCATGTTCATTCAAAAATGGAAAAAGCAAAACCCAATCTGCTGAAAAGGTGATCCCTGCTTCTGATTAACCCTTGTTAATGACATGAAAGCAAACACACTGATACGAATACACAAAGATGCATGTACGGGCAAACTGCCTTTATTCTTGGCAAACTTTTTAGTGTAAAGGTGATTTTAAAATTTTATTTATTTTATTTTTTTTTAATTGATTTGTGTGTAATTTGATAAGTGAGGAAACCCCAGAAATTTCAGTTTTGATGGTGGTAATTTAAGACAAGAAAAAATCCATAACCTATTTTTTCCTGTTCTTTTTTGTCAGCACGTGCACTGTAATTTTTACAAGCGATTACTTAGGAAATGGTCCAGAAATTAGTCATTTGGTAAAAATTATATTTTAGTATCCATGTGCTGGGTTTGGGTGGAAGTCAGACCTTGACATTCACACCTCAGAGTCTAGAAATTTAGATGTCAAGACATATATGGAAGTTGAGGACAGCAGATACTGGAGTGAATTTTTGCTGCTGGAGATATGCACAAGGAGTTCCCTTTGGTGCTCTGAGGGTGGCAGGGACCATGTCCCCTGGGCCACCAACAGCCCAGGGAGCTGTAGCTGTAGGGCTGCTGGGTGCCCTCAAGCTGGGCAATGCAGCTGCAGGGGAACCATCCCAACATGGACCTGCCATGGCCATATCTGACCAGTGCCGATGCCACCTCCATGGCTCCAGGGCGCATCATCATCATCAGGCTCTTGGTAAAGCAGAGGTCTGGGGGGGCATGTTTGCCACAGGGTGCCTGAGGCTGGCCTGGAGCCCCGGCAGTGGTGGCAGCTGGCCCAGGATGGATGGCAGCATTGCCCACGGGTGTCACGGGCCCTCCGTGGAGCACACCGAGTGCCGTGGATAATCCCCTGCGAGGGATTAAGTGCTGCCAGCGGCTGCCTGAGCCCTGCTGAAATGTCACCGGAGCAGATTGGCCCCACTCCAGGAGCAGGCAGGCCATGGGCCTGCCACACAACCCCTCTGAGGACAACGTGGAGCTGGTGCTTCTCTCCAGAGCTCGGTGCCAGCTCTGTGGGTGCCCAGCCTGGGGCAGCCTCTGCTCACACGTCATTTCCCTGCAGAAACTCAAGAATCCCCCCCAAAGTGCCACAGCTCTGATGGGGAGGCAAGAAAAGAGCAATAAAACCTCAGCTGACTGCGATGCTGTCAGGCCTCTGGATAAATTGGCAGCTGTTAATCAAAGTGTTAATTAAAGAAAGGAACTATTAAGAGCGTGTTCATTTTTAGCTTGTTTTCCTGAGCGCGCTCGGCCGTGTAATTTATAAATGAGAGGGCAAATCCATTCCTTGTCACGGCTCCCTGGCTGGCTGTGGGCAGGGTGCTCTGGGCCGTTACATCCCAGCTTTGGAGGGAAATGGGAGATGCAGGCACAGCCTGGATGTGTCAAGTGCAGTTGTGTTTTTATTTAAAAGGTTAACCCTGCACAAACATTGGAGTTAGCACATCCTAATTACAGCGTTGCTCCATTCTTTCAAAGTGAAATGTGAAAAGGCTGGTTTATTTAATGGGAAAGACATTTATTGTGCAAGCACAGTAGGTTCGTGCCCTTGTTTGACTGTATTAGTGATTTCTGTGAGATTTTGCTGTGCTAGTGCTGCAGTAAAATTTTAATTAGAGTATAGTTAACGTGGTCAGGACATGAAAAAAGTTGTTTCGTGCCAATTGTGATTGAGTAGTGTTAATGAAATAAGCTGCAGTGATCCTTTTTTATAATGGAAAAGTGACTAACACCTAGAAATGTTAAATCAGGGTAAAATAATATAAAGATCTGACTTAAAACACGAAACCAAATTATTTCTTCTCTGTTTTACGTTGATGTTGCCAATTGAGTATTTATGTTCCAAGAGATTTCACATTTTCCGAAGTTATTCAGCTCTTGAAACATCTATTTAAAATATTGCAATTCACCCTACCACAGGTTTGCTTCTCATTTTCCTTTTGCACCATGGAAAAGTTAAAAATTTAATGTTTAAAACCTCAAAACAGAAGATAAGGTGTTAGCCACGTAGGGAGAACCCCAGCCTGGATCCCTCATACTCTCATTTCTCCATGAGGCTTTTCTGCAAGTGGGCTCTCCCCATAGGTATGGGGGCTTGGTAATGATTTTGTCCTGTTTGCCACAGGGAAACATGTGGGTTGTCCCATCCAAGGGTGTGCATGGTTGGTGTGGTACATATGGGACAGAGGTGACAGTGACTGGAGCTGCCCTCTCAGCATTTCCTCACCTCTGCCATGAGCAATAACACCTCGGGGAGAGGAGGGGCTGGTGTAGTTGGCTAGTTCTAAGTAGCTGTGAACATTGTTTGGTTTTGGGGGGTTTTTTTAATCTTACAAAGCCTTCATATGGCATGGCAGTGGCTGTCACTAGTTACTCGTGCTGTACATAAGGAAAATATTTGTGCTCGATGTCTTTTTATCCCGTAGTTTAATGTCAGAATCAAAGACTGTGGTTTACTTGGCTGGCAGTGCTATTTTTGTGGATATCCTGTGATATTTCCTCTTATCCCTCTGCTCAAGACAAAGTTAATTCACTCTTGATCTCTTTTGTATGAAGAGCTTTCCATTTCAAGGCCTTTTTTTACACCCATCTCCAGGTCTTCATCAGTCAGCCTGTAAGCCCCTTTGAATTCTGCTTCACTAACAGCTTTTAAACAAGTTTTCAATATCAGTGTATTTTTTTTGGTAGCAGAGCTGAGTCTGACAATCAACATACGATTAAAGTTTGCTACATGGAAAGAAATAGCTACAGGGGAAAACATAAAAATTCCTGATTGTGATGTGAATAGAAGCATTAGCAAGATGAAAGCTAGACAGGCATTTGGATATGTGAACTCATCTGAATACATTACACAGGATTATAATATTATGCGATAAGGTCTTGTAAGGAACATTGTTGATGCTGAAGGGGAAGAACATGGTGTTAAAGGTGTAAACCTGATTTCTGGGTAGAAAATGGGCAGAGAGAGAGAAAAAATTGGAAATTAGGTGGTGGTTCTTTCCTTAATTTTTTATTCTCATGCTTTCAACACATAGTTCTTCATTAAATTTCTGTTTACCCAACTTTTTATTAAACTTTGGAATAATTTTTTTTTTCTTAATTTGCTTTAGGCTTGTTTTTCAAAACTGAAGCCTTTTTTAAAATGTGGTTCAGGATAAGCATGTATGAGACAACAGGTTTCCAGCTGTGTTTTTGAGGAAGCTGACCCACGCTGCATCTTGGTACACTCCTGATTTGTGCTGGTTACCTTTCTTGGATGCTTTTGTTTATTATCACTGTGGCTTTTTTGAAGTTTAAAAAATAAAATTATTTTTTTTTAATAACAAAAGAATTATTTATTCAATACCTGCTTTTTAATCAGACAGTGTAGGTATTGTCATGTCATCAACAGGCTACACAGAGATTAGTGCTCGTAATGTGGACATTATAATCTCTCCGTGGCCCGATTACCATCTAAGACACTCTACTGTCCTTCTGTAATAACTTTGCAATATTTATATACCGGTGCTTGACAGATTTACAAGACAACTACTGACTGAAAGGGCCAGGACTGGTTCCCTGGTGAGAAATCTCTCCTTTCCCCACCTCTTGGCAAGCTGGTTGGGAAAGCGTACCAGAAGTTTGATCTTGGATATTATTCCAGTGTCCTCCTGAGATGTTAAACCCCTTGAATTTGGCTTTACCTGGGCAAAGAGGGGAATGGAGCAGGATGGGGAAAACATCCCTCTCTGAAGAAGAGGGACCTTCCAACAGTCAGTCTCCCTGGCTCCATTTTGCTTGTGGTTTTGCTTCGTGAATAATTTAATGTCCTGCCCCTATCAGTTTTCCCACATTGCTCTGGAGAGTTTTACTGGGCTCTGAATAGCAGAAACTGGTGGGAGCATCCCCAATTCCAGTTTGCACAACCCTGGTCTGTCCCAGGCTTGGGGTGACAGTCTGTAGCAGTTGATGCTTCAAAGGTTATTTTGCATATCAGGGGCAACCCCTGTGTGTTTGAAAGAGGTATTTAAATCCTGTGGAAATTGATTACAGGGACTATTCATGTGCGCTGAGCACAAGGGGTTTTGAAAGGATTAGTAACAAATATGGAAAAATAGAAAAACTAGCTCTGGTAATGTGCAGAGAGTTGTGGAGAGGCTGCAGTGGAGAAAGGGATGTACTTGAAGAGTATTTTTTTTTAAATACATTGTAGTGTTGTGATTTTTTTTTGCTGTATTCTTAACTCTGTTTGCAATCTGCTCCTGGCTCTCCTTTCCATGGTGGTGATCCTGGAGATCAGGGGAGGTGTGCTGGCTTTGGGGGCCACTTGGCAGCAGTTGTTGCAGTGGAGGTGGCCATTCCTGAAGTATAGAAATTGATGTTCAGAATATTATTAGTGGCAATGATCTTTTTCCACTCCTCCTCTTGTCTTCTTCCGTGGCAGCAACAGAACTGTGACCCTGCTTATGCAGAATTTCACTCTCCTTTATCTGATCTATTTTGCACAGTGATCACTTGTGAGTGGATTTCAGTTCTCGAAAGTAAATCTCTAGGAAAATTATAAACATGCATATTTAGAAATAAGAAGCTGAGTAATTTACAATTTTAAAGGTAGCCAGTGTGTTTCTATAACTAGTGGAACAAAAAGAACAAAATAACAATAGCTCACATCTGTGCTCTGTTTCTGTTCGAAGGGATGTGGTTAACTAACTGTCATAACACCTCTTGGGAGTTGAGTAAATAATTTGCAAATATTCAAATCTAAATGTTGGGAAACTTCAGAGGTTGCACAGTGAGGCTGGGAAGACGAAAGCCAGAATTCTTCCCAGAGGATGTTTTCCAATTCCCACTTTACTCGCATTTCCTATGTTAAGTGCTCTGGTAAACCTGCTTCTAAAAACAAACTAAAGTGAAATTTGAGATAAAATCTGTCAGTCTAGGACTTCTGGTCTGCTATGAAATAGCAAGTAGCTATTACAAAACACATCACTCAGAACCATCAGTGGCTTTTGGTTGCATTGAGGTTTGGATTTCATGAGGAAGATTAGTGAAGTGTGCTGGACTGTCATAAACATCCAGATAGGTTTTATTTATGTGTCTTAAATCAGTGGAAATTACTGTGAAGGGCTTCTGGAACTCAAATGATACAACAAAACCCAGATATTTTTATATATGAGAGCTTTGGGTCCTGAATTGAGTATTTGTAACCAAAGCATATCTTTAAAAGTTCTCTGTGAGTTTTCTAATAAAACAATGCCCCCTAGTTAAAGCATAGCCAGATTTTATATGCATTTTAGGGAGACTTGTAGTGTGTGTTTTGGAGGTGATTGACACAGGAATGGTGCAGAAATCCATACCTGGAAGAGTGGGACCTTCACCCTGATTGAGAAGTATTGGACAGCAAAGTGGGAAGTAAATGAACCAATGTTGTTGTTAAATAAAGCTGCAGGAAGCAGATCATGTGTAAAGCTTGTGGTGGTACAGACCTCAGATGAGAAGTGAAAATGTCCTGGGAACTGCCAAGTACTAACCCTGTCAGCAATTAGAAAGGTCTTGATGTATTTATCATAGAGTGGTTTAGGTTGGAAGGGACCTTCCAAGATCATCTAGTTCCAACCTCCCCGCCATGGCAGGGACACCTCCTACTACACCAGGTTGCCCAGGATCTCATCCAGCCTGGTCTTGAACACCTCTAGGGATGGAGCATCCACAACCTCCCTGGGCAGCCTGTCAATGTCTCACCACCCTCTGAGTAAAGAATTTCCTTCTGATTTCCAATCTAAATCTGCCCTCTTCCAGTTTGAACCCATCACCCCTCATCTATCACTGCAGGCCTTTACTTTATTTGTCTGTTGGCTTCAACAAAGGATTGTCTCAGAGGAAGATAATTTCCAGAGTTCTCATTGTGGGAGAGTGTAAATGCTCCATGGCACTTATCAAACTGAAACCTCCACAATTGCTTTAATGGAAAAGAACATTTTAAAGGGAATTTTTGAACTCATTGATCTCTGTAGTTACATTTAGCTCTGTAATGTATGACTTTAACTTAAATCCTATCTTTTGCCACTACGAAGGTGATTTTATTCAGATGATTTATTCAGGTGATTATTTATTCAGATGGTATTAACCATCTGAATGTAAATGTAAGACTGTCTTTGAAGGATGCTGTAGCACGTACGTGGTGAAGGTGTAGTGTAAATATTATAAACCAGCACGTTTTAAATCTCTGCTAGGCAAAGCAAACCTGTTAATGTATCGAGTTGTGGAGGTTTTAAAATATACTCTTCAAAATTTTAATGGATTTTTGAGGAGAGACACATTTTAAGTAAAGTTTTGTAGCTTAACTGCCTCTATCTACACAGTGGTAGATAAATGATAGCTACACAGGCAAGAAAAACATTTTGTGCTGAAATTGCATTGAATATTTTTAAAGTGAGGAAGTACAGGACATAATTTTGTGTTAACTTGGCCATAGTCTGTATAAAATATATTATTTACGCCTGTTTCTTAGGTAAATAGTTTAGACCTGTTCCTATTTATTTATAATATTGAGGAACCTTGGTCAAGATAAGACCATTGTGGTAAGTGATGTAAATACATCAATCAGCACAATGTGTATGACATCTTGACTTGCATTTGGTGTGCTACAGTATAAATTATATATTTTTTTTTCCCCTCTTTTTCTGTGAATGGAGTGCCATAGCCTGCATGACTATCAGTCAGATTCTCTTTGTGGTTTTGCTAACACTGAGTGATAAACAATAATATCAGCTGCCACTTGGAAAGCAATGTTTTTTTATGAAATAGTAAGAAGAAGTCTCTCTAGAGACATGACAGATTGTACTGGTGCCAATCAAGCCTTGGCAATCTGTCACACTGATAGCTTGGACTTCATAAAGAGTCTCTTCTGTAAATTTCTTCCTGGGGTGAAAAATGTAAGTTTGTGTAGATGCTGTCAGCTCAGCTGAGAGTGTAAGTTTGAACACCACACAATGGAAGATGGGATCCTGACTTAGAGTGCAAACAACCGATGGGATGATTAAAGGGACATCAGTGGAGGATTAAGGCAGAATCCTTGGTATCTAGGCCCCATGATTAGAGCAGGATAATGAAGCAGCAATAAGTGAGTGAGCAGCAGATCAAGGTCCCTCACAGGCGATTGCTCCCAAGCAGCTGCAGGCTGCCAGGGTGCCAGCAAAGGAACAGTAATTTGTCTGCTATGCCCATGATTGGTTTAGGTCCCCAGTTTCCCCTGCAAAATCCTTGTGGATCTAATTTATTTTTTTTTTTATCCTTGGTGAGGTCAGGGTGATGGTGGATCAGAGCCCAACACGGGCATTTGTGGTGGAGCAAAAAGGATTGCTGAGTAAAATCTGGTGCTACAGTGAGGTGTCCTTCCATAGTCCCAGTCCATGCTCTCCTCTCATGTCAGAGATCTGATCCTTCTAGAGAAATTAGGAGATCAAGTAAATTAGCTCTCCACAATTACTCTAGAAATGTTGTAGTCAAACTGAAGAGAAGATAATTTTTATCCTCAGGTAAAAGATGGATATTTTATTTGAATATGGCCATACTAAACAACTTCTCAAATGACAACTCAAAGAGCAGCTCAATATGATGGGGGGGAAAAAAGGATAAGTTTTTAAGTTTCATTTTTATCATGATTATACTTTTAGGTGGGACAGATCTGTGAAATAAGAATTACTTCAAAATAAAATTCCCTTTATGCTTTGTTTCATTATATACACTTAATTCTATAGTGTGAGTGGCACTCATATACCTATGTTAAAACTCTTTCTGATGCTGACTGAAGTAGCAAGGTATGAATGGGTGTGTTCCAGTTTTGATGACAGCTCTGCCAGCACTGACACGGGTCAGTTTGACTTTCTGCCCTGTACTTACGTAAGGAGCCAGTATAAAAAAAATGACTTTATGGAATTTTATCTGCACATCTTGTGTTTGCTGCTCTGAAAGAACAGCACAAAACACTTCCTAGATATTGGGAACTAAGTGTAGACCTGAGAGGAACATATGGAAAATTTTTAAGAGTATTGTTACTCCTTTTTTTTTCTTTTTTTTTTTTCTTTTTTTTAAAAAAAACCTAAAATGTTTTTCTCAACAGAAGGATATCTTCTTTTATGTTAATATAGCAATAAAGTATAAATCACAGTAGGTCCCAGTGTTTACCCATTGATGGAAGAATAAGAAGTAGTAGCCAAACATGGTGAGAAGCTTTCTTTTTTTTTTACTTTCCCTTATTTTTTTTTTCTTTCCCTTTCAGGTTCCTTTTTTTGCATTTTGTCAGAAATTACTGTATGCTTAGTAGGAAATACTCAATGGAAAATAAGATTTTAAACCCAAGAAAACTGGCAGCCAGACTAAAGCTCAATTGAAGCTGTTATTTTTTCATTTTGTTTTAAAAAAGCTCTTGAAGATATTTGAATTATCATTACCCAGTATATAAGGAAGTCCTTGTGTTTTGGCAGTACATGTATATAATTCTAACTCAACCATAAGTCAAATAGCACACAAACTATTGCTGTATTTTCCAAATTGATAGTGAACAGGTACCCCAGTCACTGAGCAGACCCAGCCTTTGCTGGGATGCCACCTCTTTTCTCAGCATCCTAACTCTCTGTACCACCCTTCTACTTAGGATCACAAATATGTCGTATAAATGCAAAGATATTTAGGGAGGAGTTTATCTGTTACAATTTAGTGTTGAACACAGCTTTCATTTTAGGTCAGATTTTTCCTGGTGCTTTGGGATCAAGGAGAACTTTCAGGTTCTTTGTCCAAGGCCAGAACTTGCATCTTTCTGAATTTAAAAAACAAAACCAACCCAACCCAAACAACAACACCCCCTCCCCCCCANCCCCCCCCCCCCCCCCCCAAAATCCTCCTCCCAAATATTAGTGTTTAGAAGCATATCACCAGGCACAGTATTGGAAATATCACTTTGAAGGATTGTAAAAGCAATCATGACATGAAAAAATTGTTTTTCTTTCAAGAATTTTGTGAAGGGAAGAGATGCAAGTGCTTTTGAAATCTGAAAAGTGAACACCTGGAGATAATTATGTTTTAAAATGTTTTCAGGCTGAATCAGAGCTAATGACAAATGGGAACTGTATTAGATTGGCAGATGATTAGTAGAATTTATCATTATAATATGCTTAGCATAATAAGCATGGTGGTCTTGATTATTCAGTGACAGTTTGTGTAGTAATTTTTCCATTAAAAGACTATGTCAGTCTGTCAATAAATACATTCATTAGGTTAAGTATGCCATGCTTAAAACATATCTGGTTTCAGGAATAATATTAGCTTTCTCCAATAAGACACCAGGAGTATTCAGATGGTTTACAAAGCAGAGCCTAAGCAGATTTCACTTAAAAACATGAATTTTATAAAAAGATTGAAACATTAAATATAAACAAATCCTGGTAGTAGCAGCCCTACCTCTACTTGTACATAAGTCAACACAAAACAGACCCAGGCAGGTTACAAAAAATGAGCTGAAAGGTCTCCTCATTTTGTTGATAAACTACACAAGTCAGGGTTACATACAGAAGGAGTGAGTGAAGGTTTTGCAGACTTAAAATGTTATAATATCTCAGAAATTGTCCTCAAAAAAGCTCATTAAGCTCACTTGAGACTGATGCTATGAAACTTTGATGCAAACAGCAGTCAGTCAGCTTAGTGCAAGAACACTACCAGTTAAAGCTGCCAGAAAAGAAGTGTTCATATCATTTGGATTAATAGCTGAGATTAATATTTTGTCTAGTTTATCCCTAATGATGGTTCTCAAGGAAGTACTTGGCTTGTTCTAGTCCCTTTCTCTTCTCATCTGCCAGGTTTTCTCCAAGAAAGTAGCACATTCTCTTCCTTCATAAAAAAAAAAAACCCCAGACCAAAACAAACTCCCAAAGCTTGCATTAGTCACCCACGGGTTTATTAGAGACTGTACGTAACTGTGATAAGAACTTGGACTTTGGATTTTCTAAATATACAGAAGGTGGAAGAGTATTGAGCAATTTTTCTCATTATCTCACAGAGTAATCTCCCAGGGTGTAGCATCACTCAACTAATGGCCCTCAAATAGTAACTTCTCAGAGCTGCTTGGGGATTCTTGCCATTGCTATAAAAAGACATTTGGCAATAAGCAGAACATCATATTAGAAGCACAGCCATTTACTAGAACAAAAATATGGCAACATGCCTCTCTCACAGACTCTTCAGTGGCTTCTGCTTCTAGAAAACTGAGTAGATGATGCTGAACATCCCAGATAACTAGTTTTTGAAGGCAGTTGTTTCTTGAGATGGGTGATAAATTGCAGCATTTGTTCTGTATTTCTGTTGGACATTTCACCTGACCTCTCAGAGCTTTTTTTGGTGAATACTAATTAAGAAGTGATGACTCTTTTGCAGAAGGCTCATTAGGTAGTTTGCATTTTCCAGTTAGCAGAGAAACACACATCACTTAGTTGAGTCTCAGAGGTAATTTATTGACTGGAGTTTCCTAGTCTAAGGTCAATGCTTTCTTCCCTCCCCTCCCACGTTAGCTAATGAACATCTTTAAAAAGCTGCTTCCCCACCTCTAAGAGATGAGCTGGCCAGATACTAGACTCCTGTGTCCTCCTGAGCAGCTTGGCCTTTTTCCCCTGATTATTGCTGTTGTCCACTGTTAGTCTTGTTGCAGAAGCCAGGCTGCTGGTGTGTGCCTCAACTTTGGTGCAGGGTTGGTGCTGTCTTGTTTGATGGCTTCCAGCTATGAATGGAGTCCTGGCTGCTCAACATCTGAGAGGCACGTGATTGCTCTATTTAGAATTGGGGGGGGAAAGGTCATATAAGCAGAACACAGGTGTATTTGTTTACATTTTCCAGAGCATTACAGACTTCATACAGGTTGTGCTGAACTTGACTTTCACTTTTGGCTGTGGTGGTTGTAACTTCATGAGTAACCTGCTTCTTTCACAGTTTAAGTCAAAAATCTGTCAGCTGATCCAGGGATTGATCGATGGTGGATTTGGGCACCTTTAGCAATACTTGGCTGAGGAAGGAGGTGTTACTGCTGTCGAGGAGAACGATGCCTTTCCACTCCCCTGATAGACCTGCTAATTCTTGGTTCTCTCTTAGATCTGTGGTTTGCATGTACTTCATTGCCAGACATGTCTCTTCAGCAGCTGTTGATTACACAGATCATCGAGGATTCGCAGGTGTCCAAGTATCAGTCGAGCAAACGGTCAATTAACATGTCCATGTGTAGGCAGAGCTGGGTACTCCCTGCAGCTCTCACGTGTTTTGTGACTGAGAAATGAACTGTTCCAAAGAACTACCTTTATAAAACATACTACTTTAACTGAAATGTGCTAGCAATCTGTTAATGTTTGTGGTTTAATGTTAATTAAATAATTTCTTTTACAGCACATCATTGATGGAACCTGACCGCTCTTAATTCAAATGTTCAGATATTCATATTTTTTTGTAGAAGAATATCTGTCACTTCTTTTGATGTTGTTCCTAAATAGAAATCCTCTATTGTTAAGGGAAGCCTGATAGAGTTGATTTTCTCTGTTTCGCTATATGCTGGTCATACTATGAAGAAAAATAGTAGAATTAATGGGAGGAAAACAGAACAAAAAACCCCCACAACACTCCAAAAAATGATGTAGGTCAATGCTTGAGCTGCTGTTCTCAGGGATGTTCCACACTGAAGGGCTAGTAGCCCATATCAGAAGGTTGCCACGAAGTGAAAATTAAACTTTGTTTCCAATATAATTTTGACTGTTAGGAGTCAGAATTACAGATAATTGTTGTCCTTTGAGGAAATCTGATATTTAAGCTTGCTTGGCCTGAGGAAAAGGCCTCTTTGCTTTGTGTGTTTGAGGGCTAAGTTTTGATTCTCACTTTCTTGTTCCTTAAGATGAAGGGAGTGAGGGGTGTTATTAAAAGCTAAGATTTAGTGACTGAGGAATGTAGCTCCCAAAGTTAAGAGACCCCTGTAACCAACTGGGCACCAGCATTGAGTGAAGCCTCATGAAGTACACCGAGGCTTGAATCTTGAATGCCCTGTTTGTGGCAGGGGACCTCCCAAGCCAATAAAGGAAAAATGTTAATGGAGTAAATGACAACATGAAATCTATAAGAATTGTTTCTGTGTGAGAGTTTAACCCCCTTTTTTTTCCCCTTCATTTCAGAAAGAAGACACAGCTCCTCCAGCAAGCCGCCTTTGACTCCTCCCACCTCTTCAGTATTTTCCCTCATTTCATCCTTCCCTTCCAAAAACAAAGGTAGTGGTGGAAGTGGGAGCAATCGCTCATCCAGTGGAGGTACTAGTGCATCATCATCAAATTCCAAGTTGTTGAAATCACCCAAAGACAAGCTGCAGATCAGCGGAAACAACAGGGTAATGCATTCGGTACAGCATAGCAAAGTTCCCCATGATAAACTGTGAGTACCCTTTTTGCTAAAGGATTAAATGGTATTGCTTGCATGGACACTGCTAGATCAGTAGGATTTCCTTTTGTTACAGAAGGGTTTTGGTATAAGAGAGCATCACTCTAAACTCCTCCAGGTCTTTTCCAGCAGCCTAGTCTAAGATTATAGATAATACTGTGTTGGACAAGAACTCTTGCAAAGCTGCATCTTAAATCATTCTTAATGTCATTTTACTAGGTGCTCTTAATTCTTTGATCTGATCTGCATGTTTTGGGAGTTTTAGCTCTGATTCAGGTGGGTTTTGACCTGCATGCATGAAATTGCAGAATTGATAATATAATTTACAAAATGGGGCACTTCTCTCTGGACCTAACAGGCCCATTCCAGTTGGAATGTGACTGCTAATCCAAGGAACAGTTTCTGAAGCCCCTGATGACTCTGTGAAATACTTAAAAGGAAATGGGGAAAAGAGGACAGGAGAGATTATAAACATCATAGAAATGTGGAAATAAAAAAGAGAAGAATAAGAAACCAGGAGTAAAGGAGGAAGGTTTACTTTTGCTTTGTGAATAGATCAGAGTACTGTTGAGTAGCGACATATTTTAAATACTTTTTATAATTTATCACTAATTTTCCATTTTCCCCCCTTTGTTTTTCATAAATAATAGTATGACTCCATCTGTCAAAGTGGAAAAGATTCATCCAAAGATAGATGGTGTCCAACTGAAAGCTGCTGTTGGTCCAACTTGTTCTACTACTGTGAGTTCCTCAATAAAGACTGGCCTTAATTGTCCCTCAATACCAAAGCCACCCTTGCCTTCCCCTGGACAGATACTGAATGGTAAAGGTCTTCTCTCTGTGCCTCCATTTTTGGAAAAGAAACCTGAAGAAAATACAAATAATAGGAAATTTTTACATAAAAGATTGTCAGGTAATTGTTTTTCATTATTATTTGCTATATTCCTCTTAGTAGTGCGTCTATAGAAATATATACATAATATATACAGAAATAAGTGTCAGAAGTAAATACTTTTATAACACTGTAACTTGTAATTAGGTTCATTTTATTTATTAGAATTAAAATCTATAACTTGACATACTCTTAAAGACGCAAACAACTTGAAATAAATATGGCTATTTCCAATATGGTTGATTTTCATAATGAAAATAAATGTTGGAATTTTAAAATGTCTTTTGATAACCTCTCAATGTTATGTACCTTTGACAGAGAGAGAATTTGATCCTGATATATACTGTGGTGTCATTGATGTGGAAACCAGGAAACCTTGTACTAGGTCTTTGACATGCAAGGTAGGATATCTTAATCAGAATAAGATCAGAAGGTTTAATTCAATTTCCTGAGGAACATGACAGAAAACAGAAAACTACAAATTTTTGCTGTCAGTAATTACCACTGTAAATGGTACCTCTCAAAACGTGTTGCCCAGAGCCAAGAAGGAATTGGTTTTGAAGTTGAGTTTAAGTGCTTATTCAAAACCATATTTCTTAAAGTACCCTGGAGAATTGTATTTTGGTATAAACCCTTTAAATATGGAAGTTGACAGGGGACAGATCATGTTACCCCACGTTAGTAGCAGGGGGCCAGCATGTTCCTCCTTTTGGGGATAACCTTTGCATCATAGACCATGAATTTTAAAATTCCTCCTAAGCATTGAAAGTATTCTTTGTTTATGCAGGATTTAAATCAGCCAAGCTCCTCCCCTCTCACACCCCCTCCTTTCCCACCAGCAGAGTCTGCAGCAGGTACTTGGGAGGTATTTGTGTAAATGCTAATGCTGCTTGGTCTACAACTACAGCCCACTCAGAAAGGAGTCTGCTCAGTTCTGGAGTGTGCCTAGAGGTCAAACTCTAAATTAGGCAATCCATAAGAACTTCCAGTCAGATGAAATGTGTCCTCTGGCTCAAAAACCTTGAGGGACAGAGGGGTATCGCTTAGTCCCAAGGAACCAAAAATCCTGATCCCCTGCAGCTGGGTAATATTTAGCTACTTTCTAGCAAAGCAGCTGAACTGTCAGTAGTGGAAGCATCTGGTAAATAAACCACCTACAGAACAAAGGTAAATGAAGCTGGTACTAATGACCCAGAGGAACTGAACTTGAACATGTTGCCCTTTTGGAATTACAGGGGGCAATTCTTTTGCTAATAGAGGAGGGAAAAGCTTCAAGATTTTTACAAGACAATTAGGCAAATCAAAAGTGTAAAAGAGAAAGAAAGTAAAAACCTTTCCCAGTAATTCCTTCCATTATACCTACTCATAAAATATTTTTTGGAATTGCTGTTTGTATCTGAATTATGTGATAATTTTTTTTTTTCACTCAATCAGTTTATGCCATAAGAAAAAAAGGTCTTGTCTGTAACTTTAACAATTCAGAAAAATAATGTCCATCTATTTAACTTCACCTCAAATCTGTGCCATATAGACACATATATATCTTACTATGTGTAGCATTCAGGACACTCAGAGGACTCTGAACTCTGACTGTGGATTCCACTGTATTTTTTCCATTCTTCAATATCTATTTGATTACATGAGTTTTCAAGGAATATATCAGTATAGAGAAGGAAGTGAAATATTTTTATAAATATTTTTCATGTCTCCCATTAAAAGTCTGATTTTAAACATTGTTGTGTTAAATATTTCCATAAATGAAAGTAAATATTTTGTATGGTTGTGCAGTAGTTAGCAATTAAAATATCAATGTAAAAAAGATTTCCAGTTCTAGTCTTAAACTGCCAAAGTTCTTATAAGGTTATTTTTAAAGAAGAAATTTGAAAGAAACCTTTTAGTTAATTGCTGGGGTTTGGTTTTTTTGCATCAGCCAGGGATATAATCATCCACCAGGCAATTTTAAAGTTTGTTTTCTAAGCCTTCCTTCCATTTGTTTACTAAGCCATGAGCGTGGTGATTTTCTCTCGTTTAGAGCTCTAGGCACGTGTTTTGAGTGTTTGATTTCCACAGGTCTAATAGCCTGGGATTAATGATTTATTCATGTTTTGCAGACACATTCCTTAACCCAGCGGAGGGCTGTACAGGGTCGAAGAAAACGATTTGATGTGTTATTAGCCGAGCACAAAAGCAAAACCAGGGAAAAGGAACTTCTTCGACATTCGGATCATCATCAGCAGATGCCCCCTCTCAGGGAACCACATCCCTCACCTACTAAAACTTCCCAGGAGCTGCACCAAAATTCTCATGGAGTTACTCTTACAGAAACAAAGCCTTTATTACCTAATAAACCCAAACCTCACCCCCCCAGTCTTCCAAGGTAAGGAAAATCTGCAGCTACAGTGGTAGCTTCCTCAGGTGGCTTTTGAAAGAGCAACACAGGTCTGCTGGACAGGGCAGTGTTTTTGCTCTAGGCCTGGTGACTCTGTCTGCAATTAGCATTACACACTGAGCTGTAACTCCTAGCGAGGAGGGTTTGGTGTTTGAAATGGTAAAAGCTGACTTGCACCACTGACAGTGGTTCAGCAATGACTGGGCAACCCCCTGTTCCAGGGGTACCCTGCCTCCTGTCCTTCCTCACAGGAGATGTGTTATGAGAATATGGAAAATATCAGGAATCTGCTAATGTAGTTTTCCTTCTGTTGGTGATAATAAGCACTTCAGCTTGGAATTTTTAACTGGACTCTTTAATTACACCTTCACTGCTTGCCTTGCCCAGGCCTCCAGGCTGTCCAGCCCAGCACAGTGGAAATGCCCCGAGTGAGTCTCCTTCTGTCCACGAGTCCCCACACCCTCCCTTGCCTGCAGCTGAGCCAGCATCTCGGTTATCCAGTGATGAGGGAGAATGTGATGAAAAAGAAGAGCCTGTTGAAAAACTGGATTGTCATTATTCAGGTCATCATCCTCAACCAGCCGCTGTACGTTGGAAGTAAAAGTTAACCTTGGTCTCTTGCTGACTCTGAGCTTGGAAACAAATTATTGGGGGTTTCAAGGGTGGTTTTCTGTTGGCTGTGGGATTTTTTTTTCCCCTTATACTTTATAATTTTGTTGCCTAGTAGGCAGTAAAGGTTTAACTGCAGTTGCAAAGTAAACATGCTGAAGAAATGGTACTTCCCCAATCCAAAAGAAATCAAAATGCCAAAATAGCAAAGATGAAATCAGTCACTGCTCTAAAGGGCTGTGGTTTTGGAATAAGGACATGTAAACAGTGCCTTTTTGGTGAGATTTTTAGTGGACTTTCCCACACACATGCACGTCTTCTACTCGAGGTGTCAATCATCACAGTAAAGGCAGCACTAATGTGGTGTTTTAATATTTTGACATAATAATTTTAATATTTAATATCTTGGCAAAAGCTAGTCTGACTAAAAGCACACTTTATTGCCTAGCCTGTATAACAAATTATCACCTTTATTTAGAAAAAATGACTATAAGAGTAATTGTTTCTCAAAAGCAGATGTTACATACATTATATATATATATAATATATATATTTTATATATATATATAATGTTCTCATACACACACAAGCGTGCAATACTGTCCTTCCCTGTTTAATCAAAGGGTTTCAAATTTGACTACTGCTTTTGATCATAACTATGGGTGAATCAGATGGGAAGAAAATGATCCCAATGTACCAAAGACAAAAATCTAAAATAGTTGTTATACCATAGAAATAAAACCTCCTTAATTGATTTTTTTTCCCCTTGATCTACACATCTAAAGGCATATTTATTGATAAACAAGTGCATTGTTCTTCAGAGCATTGTTACTGAAGGTAGAAAACCCCAATAAAAATCTGTCTTTTCAGTTTTGCACATTTGGTAGTCGGCAAATTGGACGAGGTTATTACGTGTTTGACAAGCGGTGGAACCATATTCGATGTGCACTTGACTTCATGTTGGAGAAGCATCTTAATTCCCAGATGTGGAAGTGAGTAGAAGTGAAAGAGTTCTTCCTCTTCTTGGTATTGGTAGCATACAGGAAGCCCGTGATTCTAGTTAAAGAACAGTAATCTTGTGTTCAGATTAATTGGATCAAAGGTTGACAGTCCATGCTTTACATTTTTTTGCAACAATAGACTGTGAATTGAATAAAATATTTTAGTGGTATTAATCAGCTTAAAAGATACAATCAGTTTAATGTAGCATTATTAGCCTGGGTATAATTCCAAAGAATCGTTGCTACGTAGGTCTTTGTTTTTCTGTTCCCCTACAGGAAAATTCCTCCAGCATCCAGCACCACAGCAGCAGTTCGCGCACCGCATCGGACAAACTCTCTGCCTGCCTCCCAGTGCGGTGTGAGCGCAGCAGGTTTCCTCCTGCCCACCACGGTGATGTCCTCCCCAGCCTTGGTATCTCCTTCCTGTGTGTCTCTGAACAACAAATCGGTACCATCCCACGGAACGACACTAAACGCCAACCCCGCCACTCTGGGTGCAGTGGATCCTGTCTGCAGTATGCAATCAAGACAAGTGTCTTCATCCCCTTCAACACCTACAGTGCTTTCCTCCGTACCTTCACCTATGCCCAGCAAACCTCAGAAAATGAAATCCAGCAAATCTTTTAAACCTAAGGAATCTTCTGCTGGCAGTGGCACCTGTAACAGTCCCGGCAGCGTCAGTAGCAGCAGCGGCTCAGGAAAGAAGCGTAAAAACAGTTCCGCACTGCTAGCACCTTCTCATTCCACAGAGTCCTTTAGGAAAAACTGTGTGGTTAACTCTGGAAACTCTGGGACCTCCTATCACCCCTCGGTGACGGCTTCGTCCCACAGCGTTGGCCTCAACTGTATGACTAGCAAAGCTAACTCCGTTAGCCTCAAACATGACCAATCAGGGAGGGGTCCTCCGACTGGAAGCCCTGCAGAATCCATAAAGAGAATGAGTGTGATGATGAACAGCAGCGACTCCACGCTCTCCTTAGGGCCCTTTGTTCATCAGTCCAGCGAGCTGACTGTCAACTCTCACAGCAGCTTCTCACATTCGCATCCTTCCCTTGACAAACTGATAGGAAAGAAAAGAAAGTGCTCACCTGGTTCAAGCAGCATAAACAGCAGCAGCAGCAGCAGCAAATCAAACAAAGTTGCCAAATTGACATCGGTGAACAATGTTCATGCAAAACACACTGGTGCAATCCCGGGGACACAAGGACTGATGAACAATTCTCTTTTTCATCAGGTATGAAATTTTGTCTCAAACTAAGCCAATGTGAACATGCCTCTTCACGTGCTTAAGTGACATGTGCTCTCTTCATTATTAGCTACCCAATTTCAGGTCCCGTTCAGTTAAGAGAGTTCTCTTATGCCCACTACTCATTTGAGGTCTTCTAATAGCACATTTACACAAGCGTTTTATAAACACTTCATAAAGTGTAGCCTTTGTTTTTAAGGTAACCTTAAACAGGACATTAAGTTCCTTAGAAGTTGCCTGTAAATTGCTCTCAGATGAAATTCAATCCTCATACCTTAAAAAAGTAATTTAAAAAGTACATCTTGCCAGCCAGCCGTGGAACTGAGCTGCCTGACTTCTTGTTTCTGTGTCAGTAACAAACATTCTCCAAAGTGGAACATAAAGATGCTGATAACAGAATGGTGATACTGTGATAAAATAAGCCTATTATCCCAAGGTGTCATTGACTAACTTCTTAGTAATAACGAGATTAAATGTTATAAATAAATTAGAAACCTTTTTAGTCGGTGAAGCAAGAGATTTTATTATAAAGGAAGCAGATCTGGTGAATATCAGATCTCATGAATATGTAAGATCCCATTTTAAAAATGAGTTTGGGGGTTTTTTGTTTTGTTGGTTGGTTTTTTTTAAACAAATCACACTGGAAAAGTACTGTATTGGGAGAGGAAGTTCTTGGTAAGTTGGGATGAGAGATAATTTAGAAATGAGTAGCTCAGATTCCTTCTTAATGCTATTCAAATTGACTTGGAAGATCACTTGGAGGGGTAAAAATAATTTGATGCAGCTTGAGAAGAGTATAGAAGATAGAATTTTAGAGAGCAGCTTCAGGACTAGTTGTTTTGAGATTGAAATCCCCAGAAACTTGTTCCCTCTGGTGCTGATAACCTGAAGTCTGTGTACCTGGAGAGCTAGGAGGTCAGTAAGAGGCTTTTTTTTTTCAGAATGGTTTCTTAATTTTCAGTTTCAGCCATAGAGGAAGATTTTCACCATTACATTGTGTTGGCTGTAACAAAAAAAAGCATTCAGAGGGCTGAATTTATCTCTTACCTAACAGTTACTATTTCAAATTAAGGAAGGAAATCATGTCTGAAACCATTATAACTTTAAAGAGCTTTAGCTTGGGAATTGTCCAGTCTCAAAGAAGCCAACCACATGTTAGTGATGTCACATTGGGCGTGCTGATTCTCCCCAAATATGCTCTGGTTACCCAGAAAATGTCTTCTAAAGGCATCTGCTCTAACAGCCTGGCTCACTCGTCCTTCTCTTTCTTTTGCTTGCCCAAAAGCCAAAGGCACGTCCCTGACAGCTGAATGCACCATGGTGAGAAACCAACTGGACAGTTTTCACTACAAGCAAAACCTCCATCTGGATTTCTGGACTCCAAGATGCCTTGAGTTTTCCCAACTTCCCATGGTCCTCAGGTGTGGAAATCTACTGGACTGTCACTTAAACAAGGAATTTCCCTGAAGCCATGTCTGTAGCAGCGAATATACTAGAAATGGACACTGGATGAAGTTCAGCCACATAATTGCTCTTATCAGTGTTAACAGTGGTCTGGACTGTTTGCTACAAATCTGTGAGATTTTTACTTACAGGAGTACATCATCTTGCCACTATTTGACATAGATTGGCTGGGCAAACAAATGTTTTCTGGGGGGAAATAAACGTTACTGTGGACTTATTTTTATACTGATGGTGTCTTTTGTAGGTGGTAGCTAAACCAGCTGGACACCCTCAATGGAGAGGACCCCGTGACAAGGGGGAAAAATGTGTGAGGCACAACGGAAAGAAGCCCTCAAGAAGGGAATATGGCTTTAGTGTTTTTATAGCAATGTTCCTTTAATGGAATATAAAAATAGCACAATTAAAAAAAAAATTAGTCTGTTTTGCCCAGCCTTTTGCAAGTAATTTGGGATAAGAAGCTATCAGGAGTTTAAAAACAAAACCAACAAAACCCAGAAAAACTTGTTTGAGGCCATCGCTCAAAAAAAACAAGTCTAAAAATGTTGTACCTGCATGAAACAAAACCTATTTTCTATTCTTTTGAATAAGATTTGATTGCAGAAGAAAAAGTTCATTTTTGTTTGTTTTTTAAAAGATCCAAAAACATCAGACAAAGGCAAATAACCTCTAAAACTCTATGCCCAAAGAACGTATTTATTGACCTTTACTGTATACCATAGGCCTTTGTTATTTAAAGAAAATAACAACTCTATTGGTTAAATTAAGCTGGATTTGCCTTCCAGCCAGTAAAAATAGCCCTTTTAAAACTATTTAAAGTATTTAAATATTTTCTATAAAGCATAAAAGTCAGTTTCTTTATGCCTTCTTTGTATAACTTCAGTCGTTAACATGTTATGCTTTCAACCACTCAGTGAGGGGTTGGTTTTTTCCCCCAAATCCTGGAATAAACCCCAATTTGACAGCAGCAGAGCTCACTGTAAAGTGCAGACCTGTCCATCCCAATCATCCCACGCCCACCCAGGCTCTAGGAATGAAGGGGGCTTCACACTGTTTTATATAGTCCAATCAAATTTTTCTTGAGATATTTTGTCTTGCTTCAAAACGACCTCAAAAGTGAATTCTGCTAAAGGGCTTTACTCTCCTGTCATTTGATTCGTCTGGATGTTTTTGTTCAGTTTTTATCAGGTAAAGCCTCCAAACTGACTAAACTTTTAAGGGGGCGAAGCAAAGGGAAACAAATTCCTAACCAAGAAGATACTTCTATTTTATTTTTTTCCTGCCTTAAAGGGGCACCAGCTGTTGCTGAGAAGAGACAATCTGAGCCTGGCCAATTGTTTGTGTAGCCCAGCCTTCTCCCTGGTTCTGGGGGCAAGTAGGACATCAGGGAACCCAAAACCACTCAGAGCAGCAGTTGCTTAGTTGTTCACCTAACGATGCTTTCAGTTGAACCTGAGCTGGCTCCCCAATCATTGTTACACAGCAAACCAACAAGAAGCCTCTATGCAGACACTTTAGCTTCGAATCCATACGAAAAGATCACACTGAGAAAGCAACGTGCTAGAGACACTTATTATGCAAACTTTAGAGAGAGAAAATAGACAACTTTTCAGGAACAAAAAGAATTTCTATTGAATAAGGTGCCCCGTGGAAAGGATGGGTAGAACTGCAATTGGTTTAACGTTCAAGGAACCAAAGTGATGTGCCACAAAGAGAACTCACAGCGTGTTCAGTCCTGCACATTTGGGGTGAAACCCACGCTCTGGTGAAGCCCCTGGGGCAGAGCTTCCACTTGAGGAGAGCGTCAGTCACAAGTGCAATTTGACTCTTGATAGGCAACAAAAATTTGGCCAGATTGAACGCTAGAGTTTGGGGTCAAACCCTCCTCTGTATTTTTTTTTTTTTTTTGATCCGAAAGCATAATGGCAGATTCGTGCTCCTTCAGTAGCATGTGGACATGTTAAAGTGAATTCCTGATCTCTGCTTGTACAGAGCCAAGTGTCTGCAGCCACCTGCGCCACGTGGGTTTCAGCCATTGGGAGGAGAGAGGTAGAACCTGGTCAGTTCTGTCTGCCCTTGAGCATAGACCTGCTTAAATACTATATTTTAGATCTTGGTTTCAAGCAGAACATTGTTCCTGGAGCTTTTATTGTCACGTAGTTCTTAACTGTAAATAACTAAGGAAGCTTAAAATTAATTTTCCTTGCAAAATTGAATTTGCAGTGGCTGGGTTGTTTCTAGACAGATTTTGGTATTAATTTAAGAGATACAGTTTTTATAGTCTTTCCAACTTCTCGTTCTGACTCCTGCAGTTTTCTTAACCTAAAAAATTGCTGCAATGATGAACAAAGAATTATACAAGAAGAAGAAAAAAAAAAACCATACTTTTGTATCTTTATTTTGGAATTTCTTGTTCTATTATAAATATTGAAGTATCCCTATTTCAGAAGACATATTTTGTTAATTGATTGTACATATTTAAATATGTATTTTTGCACAGGTCTTTTTTTCTTATATCCAGTTTTGGTACAATTGAGATCATCTAGTATTTATTTATTAATTAAAAAAAAAAAAAAGAAAAAAACAAAAAAATAAAAAACAAACAAACAAAAAAAGCAAAGCAAATACCTTTTTATAATTTGAAGTGGTTCACTGCCAAGCCAATAGTTACCATGCCTACTCTGCAACTTAAGGGATGCCTCCGTTTTGTGAAAGCCGTGTCCCTTTTCATGTCTTGGGAGTGGATGCTTCTCAGTTGCCTGATTCCCAGAAGACTACATTTAGTTAAGTGACACACTGCTTCTCTATTTTTTTTTTTTTT
>VYZX01032813.1:715-19382 GCA_013401335.1 Brachypteracias leptosomus | reverse complement strand
GTAAGAGAGATGTTCCGCTCCCTTAATCATCCTTGTATCCCTCCATTGGACTCTGTCCAGTAGTTTCCTCTCTTGAACTGGAGAACCCAGAACTGGACACAGTACTCCCGATGTGGCCTCACCAGGGCAGGGTAGAGTGGGAGGAGAACCTCCCTCTTTCTGCTAGCCACATTCTTCTTAATGCACCCCAGGAGACCATTGGCCTTCTTGACCACAAGTGCACATTGCTGGCTCATGGTTAATTTCTAATCCACCAGGACTCCACTTTGAATGTTATAAGCCCCAAATAGTTATCTCTATAATCAATGTATTTTCTTTGATTTTTCAAAAATCTATGGTCTCAAAGTGCAGGAAATTTCTGTGATCAGCATTTGGGAGGTAAGGAAGTCTTTCACTGAAAACAGGGTATTCCATTGGACACAGTCTGCCAGAAGTCAAATAGTTGTAGCAAAATGAGAAAAGATATCTATTGCAACCTTGTATTGACTGACAGTAATTTCAGTTAAATTATTTGAATTAATGTGATACAGAATGAGATACAGGCTTGGGCTCCTAAGGGAAGTGAAAGAAAACCTTTTCTTAAAAATACATATAGACTAATTTTTTTCACTTCAGGACACAGAGCCATATCTAGGAGGCCTCAGAGCTGTTAAAAGGATTAGCTCCTTAATCAGTTAATTATTCTGATAGTTCCTACTGTCTCTACCTACTGCAATTTTTTTCTGATGTCTAGCCAATTTAAAAGCAGCAGCATCAGAGACAACATGCATAAGTGCCATAGACAGGTCTCTTCACAAGACTGAAAAATCACATCTCATTGCAGCTTACCTTCACACTTGAGTCCCTGACGCACCAGCCCCCACAGCATTTCTCCACAATGGTCACAAAAGGCTGGTGCTCGATAGGAATGAACAAAAAGAGCATGGGGCCGGATTTGAAAGTCTTCAAATGTGGCAGAAGCTGTAACAACAAGACCATCCAAAAAAATCCTAAAATTCGTAACATAAATAATATATTTCACTAATGTGTTACTTTATCACAGAACAAAGCAAACTCCTTTTGGTCACTATGATGATGAACTATGAATTACATATCAGTTGTACTATATTTTGAAGATAAAATTATTGATGATGTACCTTCATACTAAAATGGCCACTGGAAAAAAAATATAGCTGCTTTTACAAACTTGCAGTAATAACTTCTCTGAGACTATTTTTCTAATGAAACATAGGAGGATAATAGCATATCAAACATGTATCAGATATTGCCAGACTTCAATCAAATGCTGGAAATTTTTCAAAATATTCTTTTACAGACTTGACTCCCTATACCTGAATGTATACATACATAAGATAAACTGAACACATCTGGTAAAGAAACATTTTTATATTTTTTTTTCTGGACAAGTAAAGGAAAATGTATAAAAAATGGGCCATTTCAGCTCTCCATTTGGCATATCTGATTCAGTAGTCTATGTTGGTATTGGTGAACTGATTGCTCAAGTTGAAAACATCCATTAGAGTTTAAAAAGAAAACATGTAATTATACACCCAATCATCAATAAGGACAAAAACCTTGCAAAGTACACTTCCTGAAGTACCAATCTGTTCAAAATTATGTGTCCCTACAACTACAGTAACAGTAATTTATAGGAGCTAGTTAAAGTTTACTAGAGTAAACTATAAAAATAACGATTGTCTTTTAAGAACTACAATACTTTAAAAAATATACTTTAATGAAATATTTTCTTTTTCTTATTAAATATGCTAAACCTATCAGGTAGGCTAATAAAAAATAATGTGTCAAATGTTGTTAAACATTAAGCACATTTGCAAAGATTTGATCTCATTCAAACTGCCATTTAAAGAATATTGTAATTCAATTGTTTTTAATCAATTTGCTTTATAGTAAGTAATGTAGCAACCTTGCCATCAAACTGCACCTTGATTAATTTTTGTTAATTCTTGCTACATTTTATCAAATTTGTTAAGCTTTGACAAATCATTAATATATCTCAGGACCTTGTGTTACTGCCTCCATTTGAGTGAGGTGCTTTCCAGTCATTCTGAGGCAAGCTGAGTCCTAAATAAGGATTCTGTAACAAGTGACTTAAGTCATTTGAAGGGGAACTTCCTTTAACTCCTGTGACAGGGGAGCTTTCCAAAGCTTCTTACAGAAGCCACGCCAGTACCCCCCTTCCCTGCTACCAAAACCACTCTGGACACAAACCCAACACAGCAGGGCATGCTACAACCCACCTCCTCATTCATGCAGACCACTATAAATACGGCACTAAGACTTCAAACCTGCCTGTTTCCTTTAGAGTTTCAGTAAGTTCAGAGTCTCAGGCCTTCTGTTTGGGACTTCTGACTCTGGATTTTTCACAGCATATCTATCTTTATGAAAAATACTGTGATTAATATCTCCACTTCTTCGCATAACAGAAGGATCATTGATAAGCTATGTATCTGGGAGGTTTCTCAAGGATAAGCACCAAAACTGGAACACCGCACCCTATCAGCTTCCACCAGAACGGCAACGTACACTTCTTTGCTATTGCCCCTCTAGCTTAAATTCGCACATAACAAATATAAAACCAAACAGCTTACTTAAGATACTCAGTGAGCATGCACTTCTCCCCAAGGGAGAACACAAGGAAGACCATACTATAAGACCCTCAGTTAACACACCCATGAATTTTGATAACAAATATGTGAGTTTTAGAGCTGCAAACTTTTTGTTTATAAAAATAAGACTTTTCTGAGGTTGTTTCTAAAAGCATACAAATAGTAATCAAAACACTATTAAAACAAATAGTGTGGAAAATAATAATAGTGTAAGTCTCAATCTAGCAAAGGGTTGCAGTATTTAAGTTTGTGAGTTTATGCCTATTTCCTGGAATACCTATCTAAAGTTATGGATATATTATAATTCTTTTTAGAGTAAATGACATTTGCTAAATTGGAATATTGGAGAGGAGTTTCACATGCCTTTACTGGGTGGTTTTTCAAATAGTATGATCAGCGCAGTAAAAACACAACTAATCAGAAAAAGCAGTAACTTCAATTTACCTTAATAATTTAGAGAATGGATTGAANGCCCAGGATACGATTGGCTTTCAGTATATTATATTAAAATAATAGATTTTGTTAAAGATTAATATCTTTGTAGAAGCAAATCTGAAATTAAAACCTCCCACAAGCAGTTTTGCTGAGGAATTTGATCATTTAGCTCTCTTCCTGTGTCCTGCATTCAGTTCCGTTTAAAGCCATTAAGTGGATGGAAAGTATTTTGTTGTTGAGTGCCATTCTTTCGCCTCCATTTTTGTTGTACTGGTCTCTTTCTGGCCTCTCCTCCACACCTTCACAAGTGGCAAAGAAATAATTGATATCCTTTCCATTAAAGCTGTAACTGAACCTTCTGGTCTCCCTACAAATTAATTAATAGGTTACCGTGGCTCATGTTCTTGTAATAAAAAAATGTCTCTACTCCCAAGGTAAAAGAAGTAATTTAGAAATGACTTCATCGTATCTTTTGTTTAGTTCACATTACAAATTAATACCACATTTAGCAGTAATAATGTTAATGAAATTTTAGGGACGTAGAAATCAAATGTAAAGAAATCTTCCAAAGTACTGAACTTGAAGTTGTTGTACCAGTTATTATAAACACACAAGCAGTATTCTATATTTAGGGATTTTTTCCATTTAAATTTCCTTAAAATTTTTTGTACAGTACATGTTGCAAAACTGAGATGATCAATTTTCAAAGATACTGCCTTTCAATGGAAGCTTAAATTTTGACTGTGTAATTGATTACTGAATTAACACTGATCTTTTCCTTGAGGGAAAAGTAAATTTTCTGTGTTGAACTAACACTGGACTTAAATAGCTCTGCAGCAGGTTAGGCTGTTGTTTTCATGGTGAACTCATCCTCCTGTATCTGCTGTATCTGTCACTACACTAAGTACATATTGGAATTAAAACTCAGCAGGGATGAGTTGTCTGACAAAACTGTTCAGTTATCATGAACTGTGAGAACACCTGAACTGTATTTCTGTGGCAATAAGGGAGCACAAGCTAGTAATGAAGGGTCTACCTGAAATGAAGGGTCATGAGAGTTATGCTTAGAAGCTCCAGAAAGCAAGGACAAAGCACAGAAAGGCAGGAATCAGTTTGATGGAACGGTAAAGGGTTGTTAGATCCTGACTTTGTAGTGAGTTTTGGGGCTGGGATACAAGCAAGTGCAGATCAGTATTCCAACAAACCACTATTAGAGGACTTGCTACACAGCTTAGAAGGAAAGCAAGAAATTGCAATTAATACTAAATTACTAAATGAGGAACACTAATCTGTTGGTTGAAAAGGTAACTGAGGCAAGTTCTAGGATGCTTCCTGCATTATCAAAAAAAGATAACGGTAAAGATAAGCAGTGATAAATACCATTCTTACTCTACATTTCAATCCTCCAGGCTAAATAACTGGAACTTATCATATAATTTTATATAATGATATATTAAAAAGCCATATCATTTTATACTGACATGATAAATATAAAAAAAATAAAAGACAGGGAGAAAAAATGCATTTTATTTTAAGAAAGCTTTACAGCAATAAGAGAAATACAAAATGTCATTCTTTCTCCCTCTTTTGAAACTGTTTTGGCAATGTTCCACTCCATTGAAAGTTATAGAAGTGTTTTGGGTTTTAATTTTTGAGGTCAAAATAGTGTTTTTCTAGGCTTCAGATTTACATATTCTCATCAGGCTCTGCAGACAGCATTCTGTTTTCTTGTCTCATGAAATGATGTTGTTTCAGAGCAACATTCATTGAAACTAGTGCGTCATTAGAACTTGATCTTGAAGATTTATGCTAACCATCAAGTTACACAAATCATTAATCTGTATAAGCATGGATAATTCATATTTATTGTTCTGCCACCTGTATGGCATAGCTGTCTTTCTATGACTAAACCTAGTACAGCTTAAAATTTCAGAGCATGCAATTCCAGAAACTGTCATACATGAATTAGATTCTTCTTTTAAACTTCTTCCATCATCTTGTATATTTGTTACTTTTCAAAATTACATGTCTACAACCATAAAAAAGTTTTAACTTTCAGAATACTCCTGTGTTATTGACTGAAAAAAAAAAAAGTCCTGCTGCTGAAGATATGTATATCTTTTTCAAACTAAATGGAGACCTTTCGTATTAACAAAAAAGCTTCTATAATGTCAAGCTATTCTTTGACAGAGCAGTGATGCTGTGAAGGCAACTTTCTGTCTGTACGTAAAATTGTGCAGTAAAAAAAGAAGAGGTTCCAAATATGTCTACAACCATATCCTGAAAAACTTACTACTCTGCAGAAAAGTTTCCAATATTATGTTCTTAATATGATACTGTTACACTGTTAATGCTCAGGCTGACTTGTCATCATCTATTTAACTATTCCTAGTATCATCAAAACACAGACATTGAAACTTACAACAGTTTTGACAGGACTACTTCATCAAGTCTGTTAATGACTTGGCTGTTAACAGCTAGTACTCCTTGTTCTGGGCTGAGGAGCAGATCTATCATTCAGCACAGCTGGAAATGAGAACTAGAAGCCATTGCAACTCACGGAGGCAAGGTCCTGCTTTCAGAAAGGGGCAAATGATTTCCTACTCGCTTTGAGTTCCAAGTCCAAGAGGGTTCTGAACTATCAGCAGAGATGAGATCCTGCTATTACGGGCAACAGAGCTTCACATAATGGGAACTGTCGTCATGCCTCTCTTAGCATAAGAGACCATCAACCACTTGGTTAGCAGTATCTTGCAGCTATGAAAAGTAGACATTCTCCTGCTGCCCTCTCCCATTTGGAATGCTTTTAAGAGCAACATATCCTATTGACTTCCCACAGGCTCTCATAACCAACTCCTCCCCTACAACAGCTGCTGGCATCACCACTTAAAAAATAAATATAACATATCATTATACACTATTTCATTTCAAGCACTAATTAAACCGTAACGATTAATGATTGTATATGCAATTTCACTGGGTAAGAGAAAGAAAAAGCATTTTATTCTTTCCACTATTCCATCCTGGCAATAAAGACAGTCTGAGTTTTCGGAGTCCCATCAAAGTCGGCAGAGCTAGGGCAGGGGCAGTTCATACAAGCCAAAGATGCAATCTCTGATCACCATCTGGAAATCTGATTTTAAAATTAAACTAACTTTATTGGGACCCTAGCACATAATAAAAAAATACAACTTTCTAAGATCTAGACAGGTGCAGATTGGTAATAATTCTGTTTCTTTATCTGTTCCATTCTGAAACAAGAAAACTTGGATATGGAAAATTTGGACCTAATGTGCTCTCTGGATTTATATGAGTACTTCGGCATCTCTAGATTTTACTTGCAGGAAAACCTTTCTAATCCAATAAATTTCATTTTGTTTTCCTTACTTATAATTGCTTTATCCCAATATTTTGGGTGAAAAATAGCTTAAATTACGAATGCTAACATTGGCAGGTAATTGGCTGTATGTAGGAGGCAAGGATGGAGGGGCAGGTGAACTTTCAGAACTGAATTTTGAACTCTCAAGCAGTCTAGTTGCATTTTTTTTATAACATCTACACTAAGCAAAGGTGGCATGCCCTCAATCCTCCAGTGACAGAGAGACAGGAAACTGAACCACCAGCTACAAGGCTGATCACATATTGTACTTCTGCACATGGACTATTTAGACTGGAAACACCATGGGCGTGGGGGTTTAGAAAGAAGAGGAGGTGGAAAAGAAAGCTTCTTTCATAAGAAGTTAAGAAAATGGTTTGTTATATGGTGAATAAATGCTAATGGCTAAAAGTATATATGGTGAATAAATGCTGAAGACTAAAAGTACAAGTATAATGGAATTAAAAATACAATCTTATGCTGAACTCCCTAAGAAACCTCTGTGTACCTTAAACTATTTTTAACACTCTTGAATGTGAGCTATCTACAAAAGTTTCGATATCTCTTAAAATTACCCTAAGAATTCATAAATATATATCATTATATACAGAATATACACAGGTGGGGGGGTTTTTTGCATGGTATCATCCACGGGCTCTGATAGGATGCACCCAGAAGTGCTGAGGGATGTGGCTGATGTCATTGTGAGACCACTCTCAATCATCTCTTAGCAATCATGGCAACTGGGAGAAGTGCCCGATGACTGAAGGAAAGCAAATGTCACTTTTCAAGAAGGGCAAGAAGGAGGACCCAGGAAACTACAAGCCAATGAACCTCACCTCAAGTCCCTGGGTAGGTGACGAAACAACTAATCCTGGAAATACACAACTCCTGGAATATGCTTTACTGTCTGCCTGACTAATAATGCTTCCTTCTGGTCTCAGAACTTTGACGTTGGACCATCAGAGACAGGAACAGAAGGATGACTGTATATAACGGTTGCATTTTCTCAGCCCCACTTTAACCTTTCTAGGTAAAGACTATAAAAGGGAGAAGTAAACCTAACAAGGCTAAGTAAATGAACAATTTGCACATGAAATGCCCAAGATGACATAACCTGGAAGAAATAAATTAATTATTGCTCTGAACTACAGTCAATTTTTTCAAAAAGATTAAAACAATTCAAGAGTGACTCATTACAGAAATATCTCCAATGTCTATCTGGGTAGTTCTGAAGATCAAAAAGATAAGCAAAATGTTTAGAGAATATATCATTGCTCCACTGAAGATAACAAAAGTGTTCTCCTGACTTAATAGGTTTACTAAGGATTTCACTTATGCACATGAATAAATGGGATTGAAATTAACATTGGGAAATGGTGATACTAATATTTTCCATTTGACACTGTGTTCAGTTTCTGTGAGACCAACTCAAAAAAAAAAGTATGGTAACAGAGAAGAACTGACAGTTGAAAAAAAACCACTGGAGGCATGGAAGAGACCTCCATATAAGGAGAGGCTAAAAGACTGGAATTTTGAGAGGAAATGAGTAAGAGTTTACCAGATTCAAGAGAGGAAGCAAAAAAAGTAAACCAGGAAACAAACATAACCCCTGTAGAATAACCTTCTGCAGCAACAAACTAGAGTGATTGGAGACTTCAAGTCCTAAGAAGCTGACAAGCTCTCCAAACTTCTTTTTGGCAACAAGTTACACCTTAACTAGGTTAACAGAAAAATTCTTGAGGCCTCTTAAAGAGCCATAATGAGACAGATTTCAGTCAGAATGACAGTGTCTCCAGGCTTGAGTCACACAACCATCCAGATATAAAAACCAGCAGATTGCAACCTGTGGCAGTTCCTGAGTCTCTTCCTCCTTAGTTTCTGTTTCAAGTTGTTATATTCCCCAGGGAAAGGAGGTTTTCTTGTTTGTGCTCAGATCTGCTCTAGCTACAAACCTCAAGCACTTCCTAAAAGAAGATACATATCTTACCACAAAGGGTTGCAAACATTTATTGAAAATAACCACGAGACTGTGTATTCCTATTTGCTCTTTCAAAATAACAAAGTCAGTAGTCAGCCAATTAAAGTAAACTTGTTGAGTTTAATAGTGATATGAAAGATATATTTTTTTACATAAGCCATATTTAATTTGAAACCTACTGGAGCTATGAGTTATTGAGACTATGAATTCAGAGAGACTGAAAAATTAGAGAGATTCTCCAAACAGTAGATTGTTTTCCTGACATATACCTAAGTGGTATAGAATACATTGCTGACAGGTTAACTACATAACTTGTCTGATGGGCAAGTTATTCCAAGTGGGTTAGAGCATATTTTTCATTATGCTCCTCTCTGAATCATTTACAGCTACTCTCCGTCCAAGACTCATTACTATCAATTAAGAAATACATTGATACAAATATTTGGTCAAGCATGTATTGATAAAAGAAACTGTCAAATGTGTCAAATCAAAACCTATATGACAAATCAAAGAGTTTTCTGCTTAGCCTAGCCAAGGCTTGTTCCCCATTACATGTTGTAGCTAGTGAAAATGAAGTGGGAGAGGTAGTTATTTGATTGAAGGGAATGGAATCTGGTAAGGAAAAGAGAAATCTTCAAGTTTTGGCAGTTTTATGATTAGAATCTTTGTTAGTAGCAGCAACAATTGAAAGAATATGAAGAACTGAGGAAAAGAGAAAGAAAATTTAATTGAAATTTTCTTAAATGCTCAAAAATGACTGTTTAAATTTTTTAGAGGCGAACAACTTTTCTTCAAATGTACATCTTTAAATGAACCTATAGCAGTGGTCTCCAGAGCAGGGTGCACTCACCTCTGAGTGTGCACAAGACAATTCATTAGGGTGAAGGAACAAAATATTAGAACTCCAACAACACATGTAAGTTATAAATAAATAAATGTACATATATTGGGGGTGTATGTTCAAAAATTTTTAGTTATGGGGCACATAATAAAGGCATTTGGAGAATGCTGATCTATAAGACTTTGCCACTCTACCTTTAAGTTCAAGTGCTATTAAAGAAATAATTTATAGCCGTGTCCAAGTTTCACATACCATACAGTAAAGAAAGACTAAAAAGATTAAATAAATTTGTAAAACAGTAAACAAAGTTGATTAATCCTTTGATGGAAATGTTTTCCATTAACATGCACTTGTGTTTACTTCATCAATCAATGCCTTTTTAATTATAAGCATTTCATATTGATTCAGAATAGTAATTAGATGATACTATCACATTAAATGTCCAAATGAGCATTGAAATATAGGACCACGTACCACAGTCTCCAACCTTCATTCATCACCTCAAGTCCTTTGAAAAAGGATAAGTTAAGTGGGGGCTGCTGAAGTATAATACTCGAATAATCTATTGAGCTACTGTTACTAAGTGGGTTGTGTTAGATTCAGTCATAATGATAATATGTAAAACCTTTTAAAGAAGGGTAAATGGGATGTGTACCATATCAAGAAAACTGAGTAAAAATGAGTAAGAAAAAAAATTCCTCACCTAAGGGGGTTTTAAGTTCAGAGGATTTAACACATATACCTACTACATAACATAAAATGAACATCAACAATTAATTAGATCTACTTTAGAAGCTGATAAGCCATTTTTTAATGCATTAACTGAAATGAATGTAACTGTAATGAACTGTATTCAGCTTCAATCTTACCTTGGAAAGCTAGCTATACAGCTTATTGATGCATAATAATTAAAAATCATGTAATTGCTTATTCTACCTTAATCATAACAACAGAATAATTGCAGGCATTGAGGTTACCCCTGTTAAACTGACATAAGTTGAAAAATGTTTCTTTTCAGTGAAATCTTGTGATAAGAACACAAAAACATAAGAATGATTAGATCAGATCAAAATCTACTATGCCTGAAATCCTGCCTTTCAAAGAGAAGCTCCCAAAGCAACATCAGTACCTAGCGGTATAACCCCAGAACACCCCCTCATCTGCCCATGCTTTGCAGCAGAAGCATGCTCAGAAGCAGAGAGGAGATCACAAAAACAGATGACAATGTCTACAATATTATAACTGCTTTGTCTCTATTCCTGTTTTGTCTCTTTTTCTTTCCTAAGAATTCCATGACTCGTATTTGCTTTTCTTGACTGGTACTGAGGTATGGTAACATTTTCATATTATAACTTGAACTTCTCAATTTATGGTAGTATCAGCTAACGATGAGCTGCTTGTAACATAAGATAAAAAAAAGAAAAAAATCCACTGACATTTTATATTGATCTATACTGAATTTCATCTAGGGTGATGCTGACAATTTATTAGTCCTGCTTTCCAGATCATGTATGAATGTATTTAACAGCACAGACCTAAGAACCTCTGCTAGTGACCTGCTTCCAGGTTGGAGTGGCCACAGTGGCTGTTGGTGTAGCTGTGGTGTTCACTGTTGGAGTGGCTGCAGTGCTTGCTGGGGAACTTGGACCCGTGGCGGCACTTGCTGGGGGGACTCATCGGGTCTGAGCAGCTGTGGTGCTTGTTGCAGGGGCTCGCAGACTGTGAATGAATGTGAGAACGTCCTGCATGTCACTAAACCTCACAAAGTCTGAGTAACTGCAGTGTCCCTGGCTGATGTGGCACGCACTCTAGGAGCTGAGGTGGCTGCCTGACATGCATACCTGCACTGATGTGTCATCTGATGCCACACAATAAAGAGAATCAGGAGAATCACGTTTAAATGATAATAATAAAATTAATATTGTTTTTTAATTGTAATAACCATATCCACTATCCTTACAATTTAATGGAATCCCAGAATCTAGTAGGAGTCAAATTAGCATACTGGGGAGGCAAAACTGAAAGTATTCTTTGTAAAAATATCCACTATGTGATGTCCATAGTACACAGATGCATTCCCTGCCCAGTTCAGCACAACATAAATCAGTGAAACACCACAGCAAAGCAGCAGCTTTCACCCAGTGCCCGGAACCAATAGCTTTCAGATAAGCAGTGAGAACAAGTAAACAATAATACAATGCATATGGCGTATAAGGGAACAATAAGGCATTTAACTCTGAAAAAAAATCTAAAAAGACACAAAATAATACTGCTCTCAGAAACAACATGATTTAAGGGGTCTGTTTTAATTTCTAGCCCTTAAAGACTCTCAGAAAAAATGCCTGATACTCTCTCAACTGAGTGTACCAGAATTCAAACTGTTCAGGCAATCTATCAGAGCTCAAATCATGCCCCATGTTGTACATCAATAAATCTGTCACAGTTTAGGGCCAGGGCCATCCACTAGACCTATAAGAGATGCTCTCTGTTAACCCCTCTCCCTTTTCAAAGATAAATAGAAAGGAAGTATGGGAGAGAGACATGGATTAGAAAAGAAAGCTAAAACTGCTTTAATGAAAATAGTAATAATAAAATGGAATATATACAAATATATACAAAACCGATATCGAACCCACTCCCCTGATGGCAATTACTCCACCATCACTANCCATTGAAGAAGAGAACTTGACCCTTGTGATCCTTCAGCTTTATACTGAATATGACATACATGGGGTGGAATACCTCGTTGGTCAGTTTAGGGTCACCTGTCCTGTTCGCTCCTCCCCACAGGTGCGGCCTTTTTCTTTCTGCACCCCTCAATGTGGTTCACAAGATGCAGCAGTGACCTTGGTCTGCATACCTTCAGAGTAACTCTAAACATCAAGTGTTATCACTGATAGAAGCAGACACTGTCTGTGAATATATACTGTTAACTTCAGAAAGTGCAGCTAGTTAGAAGAGACCTAGCTGAAAAGTAAAATCACTGAACCAAATGAGTTCTGTTCTAATTCAAACCAGGACACAGATGAAGTACATTCCACTAATTCACACAAGATGCTAACATTTCACCATTTGCCTTCCAGTGGAGGGCAAAAATCTCTTATAACCTGATGTAATTTTGCCTTAGTAAAAACAGATAGAATTTTTATAAGAAAAATCATATTAAAATTGTAAATATAAAATTATTTTTTGCTCTATATAACATGAAAAGACTTGGCAAATTTACACAGCAGTTTTTAATAAATCTTCATGAACAAAATATAGCATAGAACATAAACTATGCTGGCAAGAACATTAGTCTGCAGGCATCTAAAGCAATGGTTTTCCCGAAGTTCTTGAAAAACAGAACTCAAAAAGAATAAGAGCATAGAAGCACAAAGCCACAGCAACTCTTATTTGTCAGCTTGTTCTATAGAGTCTGTGCTTCCATTTAAGGGGAAACCAGCAAATACAGTTCATCAAAAAAGCTCACAAACACACAGATTAAGTGGTGTCTGCATCCACAGACAGCTTGAAATAATAACCTTCAATTTTAGAAGGAGGTTAACTCATCCACAATCCAGATCTTACATAATAATTTAATATAAAAACTTAACTATTTAACTTTTCCAGAAAGAAAGGGTATGGAAGACTGTACTTCTCAATCCTTAATATCTCCTTTTTGTCATTAAGAAACGGCAGTTGAAATAAGTAACTTCTAACGTCTAGTCAAAAGAATGCCAAAAAGCTTCAAAAGCTAGAATTTAAGCTTAAAAAAGTGAGTTTATCAGAGCATGCATATTCCATTCGAGTCAAATCTATTGTGAATTTTGCATTATGTTATTTTGGTGATTTGCATTTGCACCCTTTATTTCATGAGTAGAACATGAAAGTTACCTTCTCATAGGTCCAGTTGAAGCTTGTAGCAAATACTACTTAATCACATCAAGACTGAAGAACAGTTTTCAACTTAAACTCACCTTACACAAATTTACCTCCTTTTCTCAAGTAAACAGACTGAATTTTAGAGAGAGACATTTTGGTTTCTCTTCCTTTTAGTGCTTATGAATGACTGATTACTCATTTACAGCCATCTTAGATTTTAACTCTGACTGCAACTTCTGTACCTTGCTTCCTGGTTTTGGCTGTCTACTAATTTTTGAGAGCATTCTAAACAAAAGGAACCCTTCCTACAAATGTGACTTGATAAAACCCTTTCTCTAGAGCTTGCGATCCTTTTTCAGTCTGAAATGCAATTTAACTAGGTAAACGTCAGATGCAATGAGCACATTAGTGGAGATGTCCACAGCACTAGTAAATGACTTTCCTTTTTTGTTCATCAGGAAACTAGATGAACTTTTCTAACATATTGAAGAAGAAATGAAATAGAAAATGCACAGCTAAGAAAACAGCAACACAACAAGCAATATGTTACTGACAGAATGGTACTGGTGATACTGTTCAATGAATGCCCAGAAGTACAGCCTAATAAACTAACTGGGTTCAACATACAAATCTGTGGTTTTAATACTCAGAATCCCATGCAGTCAACAGAAACAAAGTGTTAAAACAATTAGTATTTTAAAAATACATAAAAGGAAGAAAGCAATATAAGTGATAAAAATAAAACTGTATTTATGAGGGCTACTAATGTTCATAATGAAAGCTCCCTTTTCCTCTTTTAATATGCAGCTGACTGAATCTGTAACTCAACATACCCTTTTGCTGCCACTCTCAAAATGCCCAACTTTTCACTTCCAAAATGCCAGAATCTATATTGGCACTGAACAACAATCCATCTGGCTGACTGCAATAGCCTCTCTGCTTATGTCCTCTGGACCAGCCAGCAGAGAGATGCACAACATTTGTTCAGTGAGTTATGCAATTCTTACACTCCATTAAAGTCTGACTGCATAATACACCAATGCAAAATGCAATTAATAAAGATCATTGTGAATATAAAAGCAGCAGGTGCTGCATTCTGAACTGATTAAATTTGTTGTGTTTCACCAGAAACCCCTAGCTCTACCACAAACTGTTTCAGTTATATTGTATGACATCCATGGGTACAATTTTCTTCCCTAAAATGGACTAAAACACTTCAGCTACAATGAGCAACTGCTCTCAACTATAAATTTTTCTAGATAAATGTTCACATCTTTCAAGAATCTGTAATATAAGCTAAAACCAGAAGATGATTGTACTTATTATTCCTTAAACTGCCATGAACATAAGTACAATAAGGAAAAAAACATAATCACAGGTTGTCCAGCCTTTATAAAAGACCTTGTAATGAAGTAAACTGCAATGAAAATGCACAGTATTAGGATATGAACTGATTGTATAACCTGACAGTACTAGGACTGACAGTTCAGCTTTCTCTACCCTGACCAGTATCGATATGTGCAATAAAAAATGAATGCACTGGATCAGTATAGCTTTTGACATCAGATATCAGTGCCTCAGGGGTTGTTTACCCACAGTGCAGAGTTTTCAGCAGCAAAGCTGTAGCAGTAACATTGTGTTCTACTGCCTCTTTCAGACATGCCATTCAAAAATAATTGCCATAATATACGTTGAATTTACACAACTGTAGAACTTATTATTAATTTTTGGTATTTGTAACAGAGGCTAGAAATACAAGAGTTCAACCAGTTCAACATAAGCATCTGAACATATATGAATGAAATGCATGAAATGCTGCATTTAGTTAAGGCTCATCTGTGGCAGGACACAAATGCTCTGGAGAAAAAAAATAATATTTCTTTTCTTGTATAACTTGAGACATCTGACTGAAGGTTTTCATTTGTAATAGTGCAATCATCAGTCAGGCCATGACGTATTACAAGTTTCATTTGCTGTCCTTTCCATTTAGAAAGAAAGGAAGTCTTCTGAGCACAGTGTTGTCTAGTGAAAAGAACAACTGAACTGTTAGCAGATGAGTCTACATAAATCCAGCAATTCCTGCCATATTAAAGTCCATGTGAAATGCGGGAGGAAAACATTCCCAATTCTGTAATACTGGAATGGTACTGCATGGCTGATCTTCTACTTATTCCTGTTGAAGTGTTTAGGAGCTGGTATTGCAGCATGTCAATACAGAAACCAAGTCTTAGCAATGACTCTTCACAGGAAAATCCTGCAGTAGGACAGAATGAAGATTGAAAGTAGACACAAGTTGATGAAAGCTAGGATTCTAGCTTCAGGAAACTACACCGAAGAATCTCTTATGACAGCACAACTGAAAAGGTACAAACAACCGACCCACCCCTTTTCTAGGGTTTCAACTGTTAAACTTCTTGATATATCACCAACTGATGACTGAGTGGTCTCCACTCCTACTCTGGCAAACCTCACGTTGCTGCCAAGGTTTCATAATAAGATCTCTTTACATAGCTAGGTGGGTAACAACCAGTTTTGTTTGGATTTTGGTTTTTTGGGGGGTTTTTGGTGTGTTTTTTTTTAAAGTTGATTTCAGTGTTTTATTTTAAAAAAATCACAAATATTGGTCTAAGAATCAGCTAGTATCAATTAACTACATAATTTTAAAACCTCATGTGCAACTGTATGAGCAGAACGGCACTTATGTGTGTGTAATCTACAAAGACATGTTGCATGAAGAGGTATGAGTAATTAAATTACATTTCTTGCTGAACTCATACTATTGTAATTTGGGAGGGGGAAAAAAAGTCCTCACTTTCAGAACTACATGATACATAGAGATGCTTAAGCAGTGGTTCTCCATGAAGCCCCATACAATTTTTGGATTATCAGAATAATAACAGAAGAAAACATTTGTCATTTTAGTAGGAAAAAAAAGAGAAGATTTTTTTTTCAATTTATTAGTCTATAAGAGGAGTTGAGACATCTCACATGTTCCTCTGAGTACCTAAGTAAAGTAATAGGCAACTGTTTGCCTTCAAAGCTCAAATCTGGATAATCTTTTAATGTATGCATTGCTTGAAACAATAAAATCATACAAGTCCTACAATTTGCTTTGGAGTTTTGTTTGTACTACACAAGAACCTTACACTGTCTCATCTGGCATGTAAGATTGTATCTAAAAATAAACACCTATTTCAATTTACAGAATAGTGTTAAAAAAATGCATTATGCTTTTCTTGAGGATCTAAAGGTCAGAAAGTAAAAGAAAACAATTTTCTGATTGCATATGCTATTGCAATAACTTCTTACATCCATTATCAGTACTTAAGGTGTATATATTTTAAATCAAAGCATTTTATCTTAGATTGATAGATCTACTATAAATACTTATTCAATCTGATACTAAAATATTAAAATAGTTTGGGGCAAGAAAATCAAATAATTTAAATAATGTTTCCTGACTGCTTTAGTCCATTCTATCTGAATGGTCTTTCTAATATTTATAACTTGCTACCTGATGTAAAATCCTTGGCATCTCTTTAGGTCAGGTGCAAGAAATTTAACTTTTATACAAAGTTCTAGTAACTTGTAGAAGATTTTATACAGTGATCTAGACTAAACAACCCCAGTTCCTTCAACTGCTCTTCATAAGACATGTTTTCCAGTCCTCTCACCAGCCTCGTTGCCTTTCTCTGCACCAGCTCCGGCACCTCAATGTCCTTCTTTTACTACAGTGCCCAAAACTGGGCACAGTACTCAAGGTGTGGTCTCACGAGTGCTGAGTACAGGGGCATGATCACCTCCCTACTCCTGCTGGTCACACCGTTTCTGATAAAAACCAGGATGCTATTGGCCTTCTTGACCACCTGGGCACACTGGTGGCTCATGTTCAGTTGGCTGTTAACCAACACCCCCAGGTCCCTTTCCACCAGGCAGCTCTCCAGCCACTCTTCCCCAAGCCTGTAGCACTGCATGGGGTTGTTGTGACCAAAGTGCAGGACCCAGCACTTGGCCTTGCTAAACCTCATACAATTGACCTCAGCCCACTGCTCCAGCCTGTCCAGGTCCCTCTGCAGAGCCTTCCTACCCTCAAGCAGATGAACACTCCCACTTAATTTCGTGTCATCTGCAAATTTACTGAGGGGGTATTCGATTCCCTCATCCAGGTCATTGATAAAGATATTAAACAAGACTGGTCCCAAAACTGAGCCCTGAGGAACACTGCTTGTGACCAGTCGCCAACTGGATTTAACGCCATTCACCACAACTCTCTGGGCTAGGCCATCCAGCCAGTTTCTAACCCAGTGAAGAGTCCACCTCTTTAAGCCATGAGCCGCCAGCTTCTCCAGCAGAGTGCTGTGGGAAACAGTGTCAAATGCCTTACTGTAGTCCAGATAGACAACATCCACCACTCTTCCCTCATCCTCTAGGCGGATCACTTTATCATAGAAGGAGATCAGGTTGGTTAAACAGGACTTGCCCTTCATGAACCCATGTTGGCTGGGCCTGACCCCCGTGTTGTCCTGCACTTGCCGTGTGATCACTCCCAAGATGAACTGTTTCATAATCTTCCCCAGTACTGAGGTCAGGCTGACAGGCCTGTAGTTCCCTGGATCCTCCTTCCTGCCCTTCTTGTAGATGGGTGTCACATTGGCAAGTCTCCAGTCATCCAGGACCTCCCCTGTTAACCAGGATTGCTGATAAATGATGGAGAGAGGCTTGGCAAGTTCCTCCGCCAGCTCCCTCAGCACTCTCAGGTGGATGGAGATTCTCCTTGGTTCTCTTTCTGTTGTTAATATATTTGTAAAAGTCATAGTCTTTGGGCCATATGGAATTAAGAAACCAGTATACCTTGCCCAATGAGTCTTAAGATTCCTCAATCCTGACCTGAAAAAATAAAAAAAGCCACTCATTTTAGTGAGGTACATGAAAGATAGCTGTAGTTAAGATTACATAACAGCTTTTAGCACTGGACTGGTGGTTGGTTGAAGAGACAGTAATACTTCTCCCTTATATTTGCCGTGAAGACCAGCTTCAGGGCAGGTAAGACTGCACTGGGGAAGGAACTGCAGGAAAAAGGGCTGAAGAAAAGCTCTTTTGGGGGCTTTTTGAAGTCAGCAAAAGCCCTGTGCCTGTGCTGGGGGCTGTCAGTTGGTGGGCTGGCTGCTGAGATATCCTGGGTGGAGCCAGCTCCCCCCACCATTGGTCAGGTGATAAGTAGCCTCTGGGAGGGCTGCCACAGAGCAAACAACCAGTGCTTCTGTGTGCTCCAGTGGGTGCTGCAGCTGGCTGGAGCTTGCAGGGCAGGGCACTGAGACTCTACCGGTGTACAAGGTAAGTTCAGTCCCTCTAAGTGAGGAAGATTTAATCCCTCTAAAGATTAGAATCCCTCTAAGGGAGGTTCAAGTGTGGAGTAACCGGAAGCAGCGCTCAGTTGGTGAGGAGATAAACAGCCACAGCCTTCTCCCTGTTAGCACATGTGTGGTGGTGAGAGCTCAGCATGGCATCCACTCGGCGGAGGGCAGCAATATATGCACTGGCCA
>VYZX01032812.1:0-12860 GCA_013401335.1 Brachypteracias leptosomus | reverse complement strand
CCCTGAGTCCTAAACGGAGACACCTAGCCTGTCCAATCCTCACAACTTTCAGTTCAGAGAACAACCTTCTTGATGTACAGGAAGCAATCAGTCTCCTGCATCTTTATCATTCACACAGAAAAAAAATCCAAGCTGTAATGCAACTGGCATTTTTCATTATAACAAGGAGATAGGCAGCTAGGTAGTAGGTTTTTCATAACATTTATGGCAGGACAATTTATTTTTATTTGGCAAGTTATTCTTTGGTAGATTGTCATAGAATTTACATGATCTGGCTAAGAAATCAGTGATTCAAAGAGCTTTCGTTTTTAGAGTAATGAAGTTGCAAGACTAAAGGAAGCAAATTAGTTTTAGAACTACAGAGTCTTCAAGCATGAAGGACAAAGTTGCCTGTGGACAGAGACCTGTAATGAACCACTTTGGATCTATCAGTTCCCTATAACGCAAAGGACTTCGCAAACTTGGGATAGGAAGACTGGCAGAGTATATGGATGTGTTTGTTCTTACATTGTTCATACATAGATTAATGTGTTACTATTTTATAGGCAAAAAAAGTCTTGGGTTCTGAAGCAGAGAACAACAACCAGCTATTCTGTCAGTTGCCTACTCTTCCAACCAAACCCTCTATCTGGAAAGGATAACTTTCATTGGAGACAAAGCCTAAACATACACCGCAAGAGGATGTTCCTGGAGATGCAAGTGCAACATGCAATGCGGGAAGCAGGCACCCAGAAACAGTGTGTACTTGTACTGTATTTGTAGGACGTCATCTTGCGAATGCACAGGGGTTTCTTCAGAATTTGTTGAGACTTAGGAAAACGTTGAAATTTGTTGTATTAGAAAGCAAGGCTGGAGGAAAGAGTTTATCCTGCAGAACTCCAGTGGGCAGAAAGGTGATTCTGTTTTAGTTTGTCTCACCCAGCAGATGAGTGTTTTCCCTTGGTAAGAGTAGCCATTTTTGTTTAGCTTGTTGTCTCGATCCACTAGCGAACACCGAGAGAGTTCGAGTTGGTCCCAGTGGCAAAATTAAGACACAACCGAGGTCAAATGTCACCCACCCATCAAGCTTTATTATTATTTGAAAGTGCCAAGTCCTAACTGCACTAGGACAGGAAGAAATTGTAGATAGAAGGAAAGTTTGAAGCAGAATTATGAGTTAACAAGGAATAGTCACCACCGTGGATCCAGCAGTGTCCCGTTGAGTTGGTTTCTCAGCCGGCGAGTACATCACTCCCAGGTGGTGTTGGGGCAATGCTCCTCAGTCAGTGGGGGGTAGCGTTCCTCAGATGGCAATGCTCCTCAAATGGTGGGGGGCAATGTTTCCCCAGTTGGTGAGGGAAACATAGCCTAGGAGGTGAGGGACAATGCTCCCCAGTTGGTGGGGGCAGCATTTCCCAGTCAGCAGGAAAATGTTCTGTCCGATGTCTGTATCTTCGTCTTTTTATTGACCCAGGCTCCTCCTTTTTCTTTGAGTTGTCTCCTGAATTCCTGAAACTCTTTAGCATAGTCTTCTCCCTTCGGATACATCTCATGTGCATGTGTTACATCACCTTTTGGGGTCCCTGGGGGTCCCACATGGTTGGTCTTCCTCCTTTGCGAGTCTTCATCACCATGTCCTACCCCTGACCCTGCTGATGATGCACATGCTGTGTTGCGGGAGCTATACACAATGACAAACAACACCAGTTTCTCAAATTTGGAGGATGTGGTGGTTACCACGTCCAGGACAGCTGGTTCCTTTTCTAAGGCAACAGAGCCTTGGCTTCACCAAGATGCTACAGCAACATGTTTGCATTTAACAGCAGCAAAGTTTGAAAATGCCTTGCAGTTGCAAAGTTTGTCTAAGCCTTGCACTTTTGTAGAAAAGGTAGCAAAACAATATTGAGACATATCAGCAACTTTGTTCGGTTTCTCACACTTGTCAACATTGAAAGCTTGAGAGACAGGCCCCTATACTAAAAGTTGTAAAATGTTGAAAGAGAATGGCTTTTATATACAATAAGGAATACATATAAGTGTGCATAAAATATATTCAATTATTATTTATATATAAATACCATTTTATAGATAGAATCTAGAAATATAGAAAGCTCAAGAACACCCAGCAAGTTAGGGACAAAGTAAAGAAACAATATTCATATTACCTCAGTCTTAATGTAATTTCTTATGTTTCAAAGACATCTTGTGCTGTTACATTAAATTGGTCATTTTACTTCCATGACTTACTTACAGAAAAAGTTACTAAAGGTTAATTATAAGATTTCAGGGAAGAAATAACTTTGAATAAGATAACTACTGAAGCAAATTAAAGAAATAGGAAAACATAAAGCATATCTAAAACAGAGGTGGTCAGCTAGCAGCCTAGAATCATAGAATCTTTACGGTTGGAAAGGACCTCTAGGATCATCAAGTCCAACCTTCATGCCAACATCTCCCTAACCACTAGACCATAGCCTCAAGTCCTGCATCTACTTGTTTTTCAAACACCTCCAGGGATGGTGACGCCACCACCTCCCTGGGCAGCTGCTAATATCCAATCTAAACCTCCCCTGACGCAACTTGAGGCCATTTTCTCTCATCCTATCATTAGTAATTTGGGAGAATAGACCAACACCAGCCTCACTACAACCTCCTTTTAGGTAGTTGTAGAGAGCAATAAGGTCTCCTCTCAGTCTCCTCTTCTCTAGATTAAACAACGCCAGTTTCCTCAGTTGCTCTTCATAAGGCATATTTTCCAGACCTCTCACCAGCTTTGTTGTCCTTCTCTGCACCCACTCCAGCACCTCAATGTCTATCTTATACTGTGGTGACCAAAACTGGACACAGTACTCAAGGTGTGGTCTCATAAGTACTGAGTACAGGGACACGATCACCTCCTGCTGGTCACACTGTTTCTGATGCAGATCAGGATGTCATTGGCCTTCTTGGCCACCTGGACACACTGCTGGCTCGTGNATGAGGTCAGGCTGACAGGCCTGTAGTTCCCTGGATCCTCCTTCCTGCCCTTTTTTAAGATAGGTGTCACATTAGCAAGTCTCCAGTCATCCAGGACCTCCTCCGTTAACCAGGACAGCTGTTAAATGCAGGAGAGAGGCTTGGCAAGTTCCTTTGCCAGCTCCCTCAGCACTCTTGGGTGAATCTCATCTGGCGCCATAGACTTATGGGTGTCTAACTGGCCTAGCAGGTCATTCACTACTATTTCCTGGATTATGAGGGGATTATTCTGATCTCTGTCCCTATCTTTCAGCTCAGAGGATCGAATACCATGAGGATAACAGGTCTGACTATTAAAGACTGAGGCAAAGAAGGCATGAAGTACCTCAGCCTTAGGTATTAGGCTTCACACACACAGGAGATGTATGGGATATATTCAGCCAGGAGGACAAGCAGAAATCCACTGAAACAGAGGTATAACTGCATGGAAGAGGAAAGGAGTCAAGGACATTTATGTGATGTTGAGCGAGGCCAAATCTTTCACAGTTTACTGAGCCAAGTACAGTGCCTCACACATGTAGCTGTTTCAACCTTTGGCATTGATCTAGGATAAGAATAACCCCTCAACCTGAAGATGTTCATATCTGATTAGAAAGACAGATTAAGACCTTGTAACCACTGATAATTTTGACTAGTCATCAACAAATGAATTGATTAATCTTTAGAGATAAACAAGTTGCCCAAGTTCAAGGTTTTAATATTAATCTGTATTTTGAAACATTATAGATTACCTCAGATAAATGCTGTCCATGATTAAAGCATTAAACTAGTAATTTTAGTCCAAGCTGTAAAATGTTTATTGAACTGAGCAGATTAAAAACAAGAAAAATAAGAAAGAAAAAGCCTACTTCATGGTCAAAACTGAAAAAGTATATAAAGCTTCTGCCCCTAATTTCTGTAAATCGTTAAACAGAAATTCCACAGTTACAAGTTAAATAAATATATATTTTTAAGTTTCCTATTAAAAATTAAATAATAACTATATGAGCTTTGGCTTATGGTGAAACTTGTCAGCAAAGATAAACTAGACTTCAACTCAACTTCTAAAGAATAGTTATGTATATAGTTAGTTATTCTGTATGTTGGATTCAGTCACTGAGGACATAATGATGGATGTCATTCCATACTTTATGAAAAAAACTTAGAGTTTTGAAAGTCATGGACCTGCTTGTGCTGTCTCTGTCAGAAAATATGAGCATGAGAGCAGTTTTCATGCATTTTGTCTTTTTCATTTTGTCCACTATTTTTTTCAAATTTTATTATTGGCAGTTACTTTTAAAATGCATTTTTATCTGAATATTTAATTTTAAAAATGTTTTGAATAATTGCTTTTAAAAGTCAAAAGACTAATATGGGGATTTAGTTCTAATACACAAGGAGGGTGAGTCTATCATTAATTCCTTTCACTTGAATGAATTGACCATCAGCTCTCTTGTATGAAATGACCTTGCCTGGCTGGGAATTCAAAATAATATGTAACCACAGTGAATTTTCAAGTCTGTAAACATAGCAGTTTTGATACATAGAGAAATTCTGAGAGCAAGAGATCCTAGGAATGAAATAAGAAATAGAACCCAGATAAAACACTCAATGAAATGATATTCTGTACTTCCAATGGGAGTGAGATTTTGGTTGTTTTGTTGTTGTTTGTGTTGTACTTTGATAGGAAATTGATTTGATTGTGTGCACAAATTTCTCATTCATAGAACAGGAAGCACTTTTAAACCAATGTTAACTATGGGTTATTTGCAAAGAATACTTGATGAGCTGAGGCAGAAGAACATTGTTTGGTCCCCTGGAAGCAACATAAATGTAGACTGATTAGGGCTGCTGTTTTCCAGAATACCAGATCTTATCTGAAGTCTAGGTGCCTGAGGTAGGGCTCTCAAGGAGCTACCTCCCTCAATGAAGAAAATGTGTTCAGGAGTCTGAATCTACCAGCAGTGTTGCAATCTGCCTGCATGGTCTTCTCAGGAGGGATCCATTTTCTGGATTCATGTTCTCAGACAGCCCAATAGATGAAAACTTATCTTCAAAGCAGACACTGAGTATTTATAGCAGCATGATGGTTTGCCTGGGTTTTGGTTGAGAGACTGATATCCAAATTCCCTCATTTTCCTGGACTTTCAGATCCATCTCCCTGATGGTAACAGTCTGTTACTTTGTATTAGGGCATCTTTTAACTGCAAAGCTTTCAGGTCTGATATCAGGACTTTAGTTGTCACTGTAATTGATTTTACCTTTGACTTGACATGATGATTGCTTTGTAATTTGTTGATGATTAATGACTGTCCTCTGGTTATCCTGCTTGGCTAGGCCTAAGGCATAAACCAGGCAATTGGTTTGCTTTGATTCTGACTTGTCCTAAAAGATGTCAAGAACTATTTAGTTCAAATTTATCATATGGGGAAAAAGGAAACTCAGCACATTCATGGCAACCTCAGCCTCTCAGCTGAGCAGATGGAAGGCTACAGCTGAGTTTGCTGAATGCCAGTTTTCTTTTTTAAAGAGAGATGCATGGGGAATAGATTTCCATGCTTCTAGGGTGGCACACATCATTTATCTTGCAACAACATTTGGCACAGTGGGAAACAAAACTTTTATGGACAAGCCACAGGCAAAAATTTGTGCCCTTGTACTTTTACCTAATGTTCCTTTTTTGCCTAAAGTTGAGATGTCAAGGTTGACAGCATAAGACCTGAGGCTAATCTTGAGATTGAACTGATACTTAGCTGAGATTGTGAATTATTTATTCTTTTTCTTTTCTATCTCTCTATCTCTCTCTTTTTTTGTTGTTGGGTTTTTTTTGGGGTTTTTTTGTTTGTTTAATAGCAGTACTGCAAGTAAAAAGGTGGGCTTGTATTTACAAAGCAATGAGGCTACATCAGATGAATGTACTCTGGATTTTTTTCAGCAGTACCTGCTATCAGATTCTGGGTTTCATATTGATATTTCTGAGCCCTAAATGTAAGGTCTGTGGAGTTGAAAGGTGGATGCTGTCTTTTTTTCTTTTCCAAGTCACTGTAATGGCCTATTAGAAGAATTAGAATTTCTTCTGTGTTAGGGAGAAGTTCATGTTTCTCACCAAGTGCCCCAATTTTAATATCTACTTTTCTTCCACTTCCTACTTCCTTGTATTTCAGTTTGAGAAAAATACAATACCAATGTTCTTCAATATATGCCCTATTTTCCTTCATAAACTGTAAGTTTAGACCCAGTTAGTAATCTCTAGTGGTAACTCTGTAGCTGTAATCATCAAAGAAGTGGCTGACCCCTAAAAATGGATTATCTACAAAGGGGCATAATTCTGGAATAGGTACTGAAAGATCTGCTCAAGCCAATCAAGACATCTGCCAGTTTGTTAAGATAGAAAGGACAGATATGCCAACATTCTTTTGAAGGGCTTCCAATGTTTCACCACATTGACATGCAGTTGGATTTAATACTTTGTAACCTGGTTTGAGTTCATTCTCACCAACCTCCTTTCTCTCTGAGCACACTGCTAATAAAGGCAGGAGTCGTGCAGGTGCATGTGCTTTTACTAGTTATGTCATTAACTTGACAGCAAAACACACAGTGAAGCCTTAAAAATAAAACCCGATTAGAGAGCCAAGCATTGCAAAACCAAGAAATCACAAGGAAAAAAAAAAGCTTTTAGTCATGTTAAATCTATTGGGTTTATTTATATCAATAGACACCCAAATGTAATGTCTAAAGCACAAATAAGAACACGGACAGATTTTAATTTCTAAATTATTTCTGAAAACTAAAGAATTCTGTTGCAGAAATATTTGCATTTGTTATAACAAATCTTGAGAGTTCAGTTATGGGAACTGAAGCAAAACAACCAAAGTTGCTGAAACCTTTGCTGATGATTCTCAAATGTACAGTTTCTTCCAGGTGTAAAGTCTTCTCTTAGCAGCCTGTAACAAAACTGCAGATCCAGTTTGTGAGTACAGACATGAAAACCAGAGACATATGGAAGTGACCTATTCTTGTGCAGGCTGATGTGAAGGTTTGTTCATACCCAGCAATCTGTCTGCAGCAGGGAGAAGGTGCTGTGGTGTTGCCTTTTTGGCTAAGGAGCATCCAGGAGATGCTGAACAGCCAGGACTCTCCAGCCAAGGCCATAAGGGGCCTGGTACTGTCTGAGAAAAACCATGAGGTGTAAAATCTGAAGGCAATGTCTGTGGACTTCAGTCCCCTCCTTCCACAAGATATCAACTTGCCTGGGGCCACACGAAGTGAGACCTGCATCCTGCAACCTCCCACCTCTCTCCTGTGGGTGACCCAGCACCCTCTCCCTGTGTCTGTTTTCAGGGGACTTGGAAACTGCCTACCACACCTCTGCTTTTCCACACCCAGAGACTGCTTGTTCTTCAGACCCTTTCCCAGCTCCATATTTTCCTCCAGTGCAGAAAATCACTTGGGCTTTCTGTTGTCATCAGATGATCCCACTTCTGTAATTGGTGGGACAGGGAGAAGAGAAGGTTATGTTGCTAAGTTGAATATGTCAATGCAAATGCTGAAAAGAATTTATAGGTATTTATAGGATCTGGTTCTGTGTTGAATCATTTCAAAATACACAGGAGTAACTCCAACAAAGTAATTGAGATAATTTGGTATAAAACCTCTGCAAGTGGTGAATCATGCTATTCAGTCATTTCAGACAATGAGTGTACTAGATCAAATCTCTGCTTATAAGAAAATCAATGCATTTTATAAAACCTGGAATTTTCTTTTTAACTTGTGTTCTAACGATGTTGAACTCTTTAATGCCAAATGTATCTGTAAAAGTGGTAGATTTCAGAACTGTATTAAACTTAGAGGACATTTACTTTTGAAATTACGTATGACATGACCTTCAACTCTTCATAATTTAATAAGAACGCAAGGCGAACTAATTAGACTTCAAAACGACATATAAGTACTAATTATAGTTCCTTTTGAGTAGACAAAAGTAGGTTTTAAAAATAAATTCTTTAGAGAGGTGGAATGACTTTGCTACTACTAGCAGCAAGACAGACCATGTCTGCTAAAAAAAAGGTGTATTACTCCTGGGCCCACCCAGAAATAATCCTCAATAACTTCAAAGTGGGTGCAGCTCAATTTGAGTACAATACTAAGTTCTAATAAATGCTACAATGAGAAAAAATAATCTTCTTGATTCTTCATAAAATTTTACACAAAGACTTGTTTTTATGCTGTTGTCGTTAAATGTAAGCTAATACAGTTGGATTCCAAATATGAGGAATCATTTTTCAAAGTATTTTTTTCGAAACAAATCTTCTTTAAAAATGATTAAATTACTCTGTACTTATGTTTCTATGGATAAGTTTAAAAAGTAATCAGTCAGCTATTCACTGTGATAAGTGGGCTCCTTGGCTCTATCACCTAGAAAGATCTCATGTCCAGAAATGTATTTGTTAAATTTGCATAACTGCACTTTTGGATTAAATGATGCAAAAATGTAAGATCTAAGGTGATCCAAAAAGAAATAAAACAGGAAAACCTCTCACATTTATAGATGCATATGAAGCAAATAGAAAATTAGTAAAAGAAATTACATAATATTCTGCAGTCCCACCCTTTGTAAAATATTCTAAGCTAAACAATTGTTCTCAAAATATTAGACCGCTTTGTCAAGTCAGAAAAATACTGTTCTCCTTTCTTGGTTTACCACCCTGAAATCCTATAATCATGAGTAATATTTGTCTAAGCTCTTCATTAACAACATAAAGGTTTGTCAAATAGCAGAGACCAGCAATTTTTTTTTTTAAGAATAATTTGTATTTGCTTTTTATTTTGTCTTTCATGTTTCTAATGGGTAATTACTGAATTTTACTTTCCCGTGCCTTGCCCTACACAGACAAAACAATTTGCCAGACCAGATTATTAAAAAAACTATTTGCTGCTTCTCTATTACATTTTTAGGATTAATATATGTTCCACTGTATGTAAGAGGTGCAAAATGGGAAGAATTCAGAATGGAGTTTGGGAATTGGCAAGAGGTGAGTTTGCTATCACCTACTAGACTGACGACCTGAGAGGAAACTGTTATTTTGCTTTTTCAGGTATATAGTGCTGAAACTGGAGAAAAAAATGCATGTCTATATATTCCCTCCAGTGTACCTTGAATAAATACAGAGAAATAAAAGGAAAGACGGAAAAGTTGAGTGAGAAAGTATGGTATTACTCAACAGTGCACATAGATTCCTCTATTTTATTTATATTTTATATTCTATAGTAACATAAACCTACAAACTCATAACCCATTAATGTCATGTCTGATTTAGTTTTCTCTTGTATACAAACTCAATTCAAAGAGATCGCCACAGATTTCTGTATATTTTTGCAGAATTCTTGTTCCCGTTATATTCCTCTCCTGCTTTGCACATTTGAAACCTTTTTACATTTATCTTCATATCTGTTACTCTCCTTTTCCTCTTGTCCAAATCTATGCCACAAAGTATACCACTCACTACTTCCAGATTCTAATTTATTCCCATAATACCAAGTTTTTGCATGAAAATGTCCTCTTTGGAAACCCCTGAGGCTATTTGAGAACTCACTAGGTATACTTACGTTGTCAAATAATTTACTTCCTTGTTTTGCCCCTAATCATCTCAATCTCATGTATACTGTGTTCATTCCTGTACTTTCCTTTGGAGTAAGTCAGTTCCCTTCTTGATGAAACCGGAGTGCATTTCTAGAGGTAGTTCCCAGAACTGTGTCCTGTAGAGATGTTCTATTTTACAACACAGAGACCCCGCACATTTCAAACATCTCCTTGGTCAAAAGCCCCCAGGACATAAACCACATATCTTCAGCCTAATACTAGAAAAGCTCTACTTTAGTGACTTGTAATGTAAATCTCAGGCCATTTAAAATTTTCAACTTTAAAAGCTCACAGAAAATGATTATTGAAAGCTTTGGGTAACCACTGTGGAAAAGAGACTAAAGTCAAGTACTAGGCTGTGTGGAAGAGGTCAGTGACCCCAAAGAGGGTCTGGCTCTCAGCAGTCTGTACATGAGTGACCCTGTACAAGTTGGCCTAGGACGCAGATAACTTGTTAGAGCAAGTATCTTTATCTGTGTAAATAAAAGCATTGCATCCAACAATGTTCAGCCATCCAACCATGTTCAGCCAGCTGTCCACCTGCTTTATTTAAAGTTTACAGCTTTATTAAAAGATGGTATGTCTCATAATAAGATTGATGGCGTTCCGACCCATAAATATGTTCTATGAGAACATAATATGATGATGAGTACTGTGTCCAGCTTTGGAGTCCCCAGCACAAGAAGGATGTGGACCTGTTGGAACGTGTTAAGAGGAGAGCTACAAAGATGATCAGAAGGCTGGAACACCTCTCCTATGAAGACAGAGAGAATTGAGTCTGTTCAGCCTGCAGATGAGAAGGCTCTGGGGGGGACCTTATTGCGACCTTCCAGTATCTGAAAGGGGCCTATAAGAAGGCAGGGAAAGAACTATTCACAAGGGTTTGTAGTGACAGGAGGAGGGTTAATGGCTTTAATCTAGAAAAGGGTAGATTTAGGGTGGATATTAGAAAAAAGTTCTTTAATATGAGAGTGATTGATCACTGGAACAGATTGCCCAGAGCGGTGGTGGAGGCCCCATCCCTGGAGACATTCAAAGTCAGGCTTGATGGGGCTCTGAGCAACCTGACCTAGTTAGAGACATCCCTGCTTATTGTAGGAGGGTTGGACTAGTTTACCTTTGAGGGTCCTTTCTAGCCCAAACCATTCTATGATTCTATGAAAACAAGTAATACAACAATACCCACCGCAATTTTTCACAAACTTTTTTTGTGACACATCATTCTCCAGTCCATTTCTTCATGTCATTATCATCTTGCTATATTCATCCTATTCTTGCCCCTCATTATTTACTTTTTTTTGGTCTTTATTTTGCCATATAATCTTGTCTACAGCATAATAACCTAGTGTCAAGTAACTAAATTCTTCTACATGCATAACATTTTGGGAAGAGTGTGTGTTAAACTGCAAGTTTTAATAAAAAGTATTTTTCGTTGAAGAAGATATTTAAACCAGTTTTTACAATTAAATACATTTCATTTTGTCACTACTGCAGTCAAAAGAAGAAAATGTCACAAACTGAATCCCTAAAACCATCCAAGGATGTAATAACCCACATGCATTTATTTTTAATTTACCTGTAAAAGTGAAACAACAGTCTGTGTCTTTTAGGGACGTTTCTATATAAATTTAAGAATATTGTATATGTAGACACTCATTTGAAACATACAAAAATACTTAGCGCCTTTTTATTTCAGGGGAGAGCCAACAATCTAAGAATGAAAGAAACATTCCTCATTTTTTCAAACAGAAAAAACATTCTAGTGTTTTAATACAGGATATTGCAAGAGTTTTATGCTGCAAGTCACTTATACACTAAAGAACAAAAGAATGAAGATTTAAAATGAGTGAGCGAAATGAGATCGCCATGACAGAACAAATAATGGAGCAATCCCTCTGAAATTTGCAGGAAATGGACAGAAAGGAATGAAATATTGGCAGAGTGATGAAACAGATACGAGGGGAATGAAAAGAACTCATAAGCCATCCCAAATACCAGCAGGGAAACCTGGAATTAGAAGTGCAGGCAGGTGGATTCTGTAAAACACAGTAAATTGTGCAGAGAAATGGAAAAAAGACTTATATCTGGTCTAAGTTTATGAATTATTAGGTAAAATTATGTTATGGTTTCTAACCTAAATTTCTAAACATGGAAACCACATCCAGCCCAGAAAATCCCATCAGTAGGAATTAGTGAGATGAGACAGCACCCAGGGAAATACCTTATGCTCTTGTCTGGTTTTACACTCCTCCATCCAGATCTGCTAACAGCTGGTGCTGAAGATGTGGTACAGGGATGGATGGGCCTCTAAAAAGATCAATCTACTTATTCTCATGCATTCAAAAGGTGTAATTTCATGAGAACACACATTTTGTGATACTGCTTTGAAGGTAGCTTACATTGGAACAGGTACTTGCCTCTCCAGAGGGAGAGAGGTATATATATATAATGGTACATATATAAAGCCCCTTTACACAAGTATAACTGCATTACATAGAGAGGAGAGGGGTGAAAGCATGGATTTACAGTGTATTTAAACTACTACCAAAAGATTTTTTTCTGTTTGCAACCTGATTTTAGACAAATTGCAATTGTTTCTGCAAACAATAAATTAACCAGGAAATGTAATGTGTGATGTGTCACAAAGAACAACTTTCACAGGTCACTACACCCACTCACCTCAGTTCCTCCTCTTGCATGTCAATTAAATCACCTGTGCTGTCTTTGGATGTGTATCTATCACCTCCGATGGGCATCTACAACCACTAGAGAATCAGTAGAGAGCACTTACAATGAGAATGGTAATGAGAGGCTTTTGGAGGCTAGCAAAAAGCTACCATGCAATTTACTCCAGTCTTGTACTGCTCTTGGCTTTTGATATCTATAAGTCACAGTAGACCCTGCCTTTAATCTCTACAACTGTAGCTTTAGCAGCACTTCTTAGGACAACATAATTGAAAGGGGAGAAATGCAACACACAGGGGAAAAAAAGGAATCTGTGGTTTACAAGTTCTCAGGAGTACTAAACAGGTTGTTTTACAAGAAGAAATAGTGCATGGGAGAAGCTAGCCCATTAAAGGGAGATCCAAGATAAGAATTGGAGCATGGATTGTGTGTGAGCTGGCACAGGCAGGATGCAGGAACAGCTACAAAATCACACCTGAAATAATGCAAAGAGTAAATATATTTTTGCTATCTCACCAACCAGGGGGCCCCTGAAGCAGTACCTGGGTGTTGTGGTTTAAGG
>VYZX01032811.1:3317-38850 GCA_013401335.1 Brachypteracias leptosomus | reverse complement strand
GCCCCGCCCCGCCCCTCGGCGCGGGGAGCTGGGGCTGCCTCTGCCGCGACCGCACCGCCTCGGCAGCGCCACTCCCGCCGCCAGCCCCGCGCCCACACAGTAAGTACCGCCGCTCCCCCCGCGCTGGCCGAAGGAGCGGACAAGGGCAGCAGCCCCATTGCTGCGGGGCGGGCTGGGGCCCGGCGGTGCCCCGGCAGCCTCCCCGCCGAGGGTCGTCCCGCTGGGCCCCCAGCGCCGCCCGGGAGTCGCTCGTCTTTCAGCGTGGGGGGCGAAATGCGGTGCCCGGGACGGGACTGGGGGACCCCCCGAAGGGCCGGGGCCGAGGTCGGAGCGCGTCGCGTCCCGCCCCGGGGCTGTCGGCTCTGCGGAGCCCCGGCCCCACCTCGGGGCGGCTCTCCCGGGAGGGCTGCCGCGGAGCACTCATGTTGAGAGCTTGGTCACGCAAAAACGTACTCGGGTGAGAGCTGCCCACGGGTTTCTCTTCAGGGGAACCTCAGCCGCCCCGCTTCCCTCCGTCTCAGTTGTCGGGCACTTTCGCGGGGCAGTTTTCTGCTTTTTCCAGAAATGCTTCAACTTTCGCCCGGGTGGAGCCGTCGCCCTTTGGCAGAGTGTGCTTGTGGATGCGTGAAACTTCTGTGGCTCTTGAGACAGAGGCAGCGAGTGTGGTTCTGCAGCTGCGTTCTGCTGTGAAACGACAAACGTCTCTGGGATGCACGAGTTTGTTTTTAAAATACTACTAGCAAAAATTTTGCTAGTAAAATTAGTTTGTATCTAATTTACATACTGCAAATTAGATAGGAGGGGTCGCGATTAAGCGTGGACACTTCCTTTTCAGAAGCCTGGGTGGTTAGACTTTCCATGCGGTGGTGTCTGTGTCTCTAGAGTTGCATGTTCACAATCGAACTCGACCACACGTTACGTTCCTTGCTGCACGTGCCTTATTTTGGTTATGCTCCTTTGTAACTGGCCAGTTAAATACTCACATTACAAACGGCCTGGTCAAAACTTCTCCAAGAGTTCAGATACACCAGATGAGAAGCTGTTGATTGCGCTTACTGTCTGTTCTTACTTCTGCCAGTTCTGCTTATCTCTTGTCATCTCCAAATAGGAAATTTGCTTCGAAAGAGCACTGATAGCAGAGAGGAGTACTTGCAGCCCTGATGACAGCAGACTGGCCTTTTGGTTGCCACAGACCACAGGTCTAGTCTGAAAAGCATTGCTGGTCTGAACCTAATCGCTGTGGGCATTGCTGTGAGATCCGGAGTTACTGTTCTTTGCTGGCAGAACCACAGCAGGTGCTGCAAGGGGCAGCACAGGTCAGGCTGTGCCGTACCTAGAGAGGCAGTGTGCCCAGATGGAGTCCTGATGCTGCACACTGTTCTGTTCCTGTGCTGGAATACACGTTAGATTAGATGGATGTTGTTTAAAAGCACAGGAAAACACATTGATACCGTATATTGCTTATAACTCTTCCATCTCATGGCTTTTGTGGGGAATCTTCCATTTCTTTGTGGTAGAAGTTTCTGATTGTTATTTCTGCCTTGCAGTGATTAATGAGCATTTTAGGAAACTTCAGAGTCAGTGCAAGTCTGAGCTATTGTAACTTGAAATGCAGCTGGGTACATTCCCTTCCTCATCATGCTACTTCTATTGTTGCTGTGTATTAATAGTGCAGAAATCTAACATGCGTTTGCAGACCTCAGAGTTTTAACTTAAATAAGCAAGCACATGATGTATGTACTGCATGCTACATTAGCAAGATACATTTTTACCTTTGCCTCATTTAGAAAAATGATAATGAGAAGGAGGAAAAAACATCCTCAAGGGAATTAGCTACTCAGGTATTAGGAGAGATGTTTGGATGTTCCTTACAGCTTCATCCCAGAAGTCTGCTTTCTAGGAGTTGGGAATCATCTGCTGTCTTATCAAATAAACCACAAAAAAGATCTGCTGAGGCTCTAAACAGGAATTGGTAGGGAGCAAAAATCCTGAGAGGAAGAGTTTGCAGTGGAAGGAGATCCAAGACCTTCATTTGGAAGGCAAAATTTGGTGAACTTGGAACATGCTTTAGAAGCAGGAGGAAGGAACTAAGTTGTTCTAGTACATTTAGATACTTATTTAACCTGGAAGCAAATTTCACATGGATTATTATCAAAACAGAAGTTATGATGCAGATCTTTGCAGGAGCACAGAACACTGAGGCTTGAAATGGAAGCGGTTTGCTGTTTGCCCTGACAACAGGAAGCTGCTCATTTTCATTAAATAGTAACTAGCTTAATCTGACTAAACCTAGATTTCAGTGTACTTTGTGGTTTGATTTGCCTATTTTGAGTTTTATTTAAATATGTGCTGCTAGGTAAGGAATAATAGTTGCTGCTTCAAATGGCTGAGGAAATAATCAAATGGTTGAGAAATTTCAACTTTTGTCAACTTCTTATTTCAGTACATTAAGTCCAAGTGATGGACAGTGGAATGCTTAATGATCTTTTAAGCAGTTAATGCATTCCTATGTATTATTTTAGTACAAACAACAAAAGTACTGAATAACAAAGTATGATATCAAGAGAAGTTACGTCTTTACGATGAATTTTCTTCAATGTTGTAGATGTTCATAGGGATTTTGGCCTAGAATTTCCCTTTAATTTTTTAATTAATTCTTCTGCATGAACAGTAAAAAGTTCAAAAGGAAAATTAAAAAAAAGTACCAATTTATATTTGTCATGATCCTAGCACTGGATATCTCTACTTAAATTACCTGCTTTATCTAAATCATTAGTAGTATGTTTTCTGTAATTCTTACTGCATTGTATTGATTACCTTCTAGCTTATCTTCTAGAATCAGTATTCTGGGTAGATTTGGTTTATAGCTTCTTACATTAATGAGAAATAATACAGGGCATTTGGACTGTTCTTTTCTTCCTTTTTTTCTTTTCATTCTTTGTAAGTACATGTCTTGCCATTTCTAGTATTTCAGACTACTTTCATCTTCCCCCACTGACAAATTTCTTATGCTTTGTTTAAGTTAGGTTTTGTGGATCAGACTGATCTGATGACAAAGCAAAATCTAACTGAAAATTAAGCATATAGGAAGAATTTTCTCACAGGGAAAGTATACCTTGGATACAGTATATCTTGAACAAACATGGAGACATATTCCAGTGTAAGTATCACTTAACAGATTCTAGTATTCTTGTCTTTGGAGTATTGATGCACAGAATGTGGTGATTCAGGAGGTGATGATTTAGCGGCAAAGTAACAGTGACTTCTTAGGGTTGGTTTGGGGTCTTTTTCTGTCTGTATGCTCAGATCCATGAGCAGCCATGTTGTCTATTTGATCTGTAGTGAAAATGTTTGTAACATTTTTCAACTCCGATGTTGTGGAAAATCTATTCCTCTTTATTTGAGACTGGCTTCATCATCAAAGACAGGGAGTATGGCTTGAAATTAGTTATGGTCTTTTTTCTCCTTTATTCCTCCAGCATCTTCAGATCATAAGACCCAGAATAAATGTTATGTGTGGTAAAATAGAAAATAAGATGGCATTTTGTCAGTTAAGCAAGTGAGCAAGAAGTTTCGTCATTTTTACACTCTCTTTCTTGAGTAATGCTTTGTTCAAAGCAGACTTTTATTTTTTAACGTAGACTGACCTTACCACCACTGAGAATCACAGAATCACAGAATGTTAGGGATTGGAAGGGACCTCAAAAGAGCTCTGTGCCCTAAGAGTGAGGTATGAAATTTGCAGAGCAGTAGCACATGCCCATTTCTTTAGCATCTCTAACAAGTCTTAAAGAAGCGGAAGTGTACAGAATGCATGATTTAAATCAGAAGTTGGTAATCCTGTGCTTCAGGTGCTGTTTTTTGAACTTGTCACTGACACCTTTGCTTGGAGCCAAAACATCACTTATTTCTTTTTCTTCATTTCATTGTGGTGGTTCTGGGGATGTTTTCAGCAGCGTTGAATTTAGTAAAGCATGTGTGTGAGATGGGGTATCAAACAAAACACATACCTTTTAAATGATGCAAGTTAAGGCAATTCCTTAATTTGAATTCTGTTTTTGTTTAGAAACCCAGATGGTGAGAAGTGTCTCAGCTCTTGAGCAAACCTTTCAGGAACTTCAGAGGTGCTACATGCCTTTTAGATGATAAAACTGTTAGTTGGCATTAGTAAGTTAATAAATGAATGTTGGGGGTTAGGTCCAGAAGATATCAGTACAGAAATCTGCATTTCTTTCAATGCTTTCTCATTAACTAAAAGCATATCTCATAATAGGTGAATTTTAGTATTAAAATATATGCCTAGCTTAATCCTAGATCTCATTTCTCTTTCAGAAATAGGGTTGGGTATTTTAAGATATCCAGTTTTGAAGTTCAATTTATATTGCAGGATCAACAGAACTAGATATGTTAAAAGCAAGCATCTCCTTCTAGTTTGTGAAATAATTCAGTGAAGGATACAGTAGTGTTATCCTATGGAAATAAGGCTGGGTACAGTTGTTGCTAATTTTAGTTACTTGGATATGTGTCTGATCATGAGTGATAGCTTTTAAATCATCTGGAAGTGGTGTGTGTGAGCAATGGGCTGGGCTCTCTACATCTGCAGCAGAGTATTTGGCCAATTTTGTGTCCACGTTTGGAGGCCTATGAATACAGAATGAACTGGTGGAAGTGATGTTTGACATGTGAATTTGATATCTATTACCTGGATCAGTAGCAAAACTTTTATTTCATGGTGCATTTAGGCCTTCCTCAACTAACTGCTCACCTTTTGCTTCAGTATCACAGCTTTATTGGGGTGTATCTGAATGCTGTGCCTCTGCTAAGAAGCTGGTTTTGAGAGTAATTCAGGAAATGGGAGAGCAAAGTGAACTGTTTTAAACAAAAGTGACTCATGTTGGGTAGTTGAAGGTTGTGCTTACTTTCTCTTAGTGTCTTCATCCAGTATTTAGAAACTAACTTTCTGCTAATCAAATATTTTTATAGAGACAATGTGTTTTTCTTGTTTTCTCTGCAAAAGTTACTGGGCTCAAATATATTCAAGATTGGCTGTCCTGAACAGCAGAACTGAAGAAAAGCCCATAACTACAGTCCATGTTATTCCTCTATGTAGCAGATACATGTGGAAGGATAGAATATATTAAACTGAAAGGTACTGAGAAGTGGGAAAATAAGCTTTAAACAGAGAAAGCATACCTGCAACATCATTATCTTCAAATGTTTATTTCTCCTGAGTTTTCAAGTTGATCACCTAATTTGTGAAGGAGACTAGAAACATCTACTTACCAGTAGCTAATTTTCAAGCTCTCTATCCTCTCCAGCATACATACAACACACAGATAGCATCATAAAATTAGCTGTCTTGAAAGACATTTTAAGTACTAAAGTAATAAGTGAATCCAGGAAGGCAAAAAAACCCTTTCATCTGTTAGGAGAAAAAGAAATGTTTAAGAAGGAGATGATTTTATTCAAAGACATGCTAAAATGGAGTTATGCTATCACATTTCAATGATGGATTGAAAACCAGAATGTCTGTAACCACTCTGACTCTCCATGAAGATTAATTTCCCTTTAATTTCTAGCTGAAGTAAATTGTTTTGGGCCCAATTCCCATAGAGTAGTGTTGGTCACTTCAATTTGACGGAGCTATCAAAAGTATGTTGGCATTACTACAGAATGTTGTACTTGCCTGAAGAACTTGTTTTACCTACAAGTAGAGCTGAAGTTCTGAAAGTTAATCTGGAAATCCTGAAAAAAAGATTTAAAAGTAGGTTTCAGGTGAAGAGGAGCATTCTCTGTCGGAAGTCTGTTAGGTGGTTGTGTTAGCTAACACTCCAGGTGTAAATATATTGCTTCTGTACTCAGTCTAAAAGAAATAAAACCTTAGATTCCTGCTTTTGCCAGTTCTGCAGAAATTCAAGACATAATCAAGTCATTGGTGTCCCTGTAATATCATTAGGGGGTGGGGGAGAGAGGGGGGGAGAATAAAATCATCTGTACTATTTTTCCTATGGACATGGGCATTGAAAATGTCAACCTTTTTGTTGGAAAGTGGTCATTAAAATAAAAGATTAGTCTAGACTCATAAATCTTGTGCTGTGCTGGTCTGACTTGAAAATGTGTGTTAGGCAGCAGATTCTTTTTGTTCATAAATGTACCACTGTGTTGCAGAAGGCCTTAACTCCACTGGACATAAACAGTGAAAAGCTCCTAAAATATGATTCAACTTTTTTGTTACAGTGTCTGAAGTAAATAACTGCCTCTTGGCTTACTGAAAGCATTCTGATACTATTTTTATACAAATAGTTATGAAGGGGCTTCTGGTGCTGCTATGGTTTGAGGAATGAAGAGGAAGTTGCTGCTATGTTAATTACTATTAATAAAGCATCATATGAAGCAGTGATATGACATGAAGCAGTCAGTTTTTAGAGCTCTCTCTGGTATATTGTGGTTAACTAATACGAAATATGTAGCAAAACCATACTTTTATCTTTCACAAGACATTTTGTAGATTTTTGGATTACTTAGATATTATATTTCAGAATGTTGTAAAGAAATATGAGTTGGTACTGGAAAGTACCTGTGACTTTCAGACTCATCCGCTGCAGAAGGCACTCTCCAAGTGATGAGTGTATGCAGGCATAAAAAGCTTATATAAATTAAGGCTAGTTAAATAGCCTGTAATTAAGCTCTGATTGTTGAGGCAATTTAGAGTATTCACAATTAGATATGTGTTTATTTATGGTATCCTTACACTTTTTGGTAGAAGAGTATTTGTTATCAATATTTGCTTAACCGATTTTCTTAGCGTTTTAAAGTCCTGTGGTGGAACCTTCGCCCACTTGCAGCTCATCCAACACCATTCCTCCTCAATTGGGAACACAAACTCTGCATTTTATCAGCTTCATTTCAGCCAAGTTTTGTATTTCATGCTTCTTTACAAGGTGTAACAAAAATTGTTTGGCAAATATTGAACAAAAAAAAATCCAACTCATCTTTCTGTTTTATAGTCCATAAATGTTGGTATTAAGATTTTATCTAATCCTGCTCTGTAGAGTACTGTCTTTATGACTACTAATGGCAGAATTGTTGGGTTTTTTTCTTTTTAATTCCCCCTCTGAGGACACCTTGCTAACCTATTTAGGGTTTTATGTCCTTGATATATTTTAATTGTTGACTTTATATTGCGGAAAATAATTTGCTGTTGTTGGGCCTCCAACTTGTAGTGTTTTGGATTCCAGACATAAAACCTGTCTCTCAAGTTGTCTAGACTTGGTCTTATTCATGGTATTACTAGCACATTTAGCTGTGTTATCTTTTTGGCATGACTGGAATGATTTTGTAAACAGCTAGGGGAGGTTTAGTGGCTTGTGGAACTTAATTATACTTTTTATGAGATGAAAAAGTAGAAGCCTTTTGCATAAGATACAGGGAAGAGAAGAAGAATGTAAATAGAAGGGAAAGCAAGAGAGACAAAGCTGAGCTTATTTTAGGAGCCTTGAAGTTTGCTTAGATGTGCAATATTTTGCAAGTCAAGTTAGAATAAAGTTGATAAACCTTTACCTGCTTACTTATGTCTATTATTACAGTCAAATACGGAATAATACCGCTCAAGGACTTTATGTAACTGTGCTGTTCTTGAAATTTATCTGTAACAAGAAACATCACCTCATTTTTGTGTAACAACAAAACCGAGAAGCTGTGTGTGTTGTTTTGTTTTGTAAATCTTGTGATGTAAATGATATATCTACAATGGTGCGATAAGAGGTTTAATATTTCATATATCTCTCTTCCCCATCCCCAACTTCTTATAGGTTAATAAAAGCAAGTATATAAAATACATGAGGTTCATTTGTAGGGAAATCTCCTTCTGAAGTCTCAAATGGATTCAGGATGAGTGTAGCAAAGTTGTTCTGAACATTTTCCAGTGGTTTCCAGCAGTTTCCAAATAATTTTAACACACTAATGTTTTTTCTCTGTTTGACTACAGTTTCCTTGTGTTACTGAGTATTTAATGTTAATAATAATGTGAATAAATGACAGAATACTTTAAAGATGATACAGATCTGTTATTATAAGTAGTGTAATGCGAATCTTTGATACTTCTTTTTATTTAGCTGCCAGCTCCCTTTTTTTCCTCAGTAGTTGATAACATATCAATAGGTAGAATTGTTTGTCATTTGAAGATATCATTCTAGAAACAGTTTAAATTATACTTCTGTATTTCCACGAAATTTCCTATTAAGGACTTACTTGATACTTTATGCAAATTCAATTGATTACTTCCAGGCACATCCGCTTAATTTGCTAATCATTAAAATCTTTGTTGTAGTACTTTGGTGTATTACATTAGCCTCATGTTAAAGAAAAAGAAATCTGCAAATCCATTTTCACCAGGAGCTTTAGAAAACTTACAAAGTTACATGTAGCATTGAATAATCATGGAAATTTGTGTTCTGCTGGTCTGCAAAACCACTGCGCTGGTCAGTGATGCAGAAAGTATGCTGATTGCGGCCGAATGCTTTTGTGCAGGGTTACTGGCAGCATTTGCTGTACAAGTGGTTTTGAGCATGCAGGTGGGTAGTTTAAAGTTACTTGAAATGTGAACTTTGTTGTTAACACTGGGAGGATAACTGGGGAGCAGATGAGGAGGAGTGCTGAATGCGAAGTCAGTGATAGGCAATAAAATAGCGTACACTTTTATTTATTCCTTTAAGGTGTTCAAATGTAATATCAGATGATTGGCAGTTTATATATTTGTTCTGCTTCAGGTATTAGGCTGGATAGGAGAGAGTACTGGCATTTCAGCATACTCATTTTCTAATAGCTTTAAAATTTAAGACCTTTAAAAAAATAAACCTCATATTTGTGTAAAGATCCTGCTTTACAAGAAGTACCCAGTTCTTTGCAGCAGGCCAGGTATTTACTTTCAGTGACCATAGCACATGGTGTATTGAAAATATTTCCAGAGTGTTTGGGTCCAGTTGATGAGAAGGCAGCATTTGAGACCAATTAAACCTGCAAGGGCCTAAAACCAGAGTGTGTGCTGCTGCTACACACACAGGAAACCGCGTCACAACAACCACCCTTATTTTCTGCCCAAGCACAAGAGAGGTTGTGTGTAGGTGACTGAGTTTGGGGAAGGAGGCTGTATCATTACAGTGGACTTCGAAATTTAGTCTTAAAATGATAGGAAAGCAGACCTCTGTACCAGCCAAGCTTAAACGCGACATACACCATTTAACAATCTGTTCAGTTTGCAACTGTATCTGAGAAAAGTAACACAGGAGTCCATAGCTAAAAAATGTAGTTATGACCAATTTCACCTGCATTTACCTTACAACCACGTTGTTTAAAAAGTAAAAAGTTACAGCACAAATCTGAAAGTTGGTGTTCTGTGTCTTGAGGGCAATAAATATACTGATGGAGAAGAATGGCAATTAACAGGTAGGTAAAGTGATAACTAAAAGCTAGGAGGACTAAATTTAGAACTTGATCAAATACTGGGACAGGGATAAGGAGAAGTCTCGAGGATCTTAAATGAGCACCCTGAGATCAAACCTGAAGACTGAAAATAAAAATTTCATGTATGTTTAAGTTTGGGGTTTTTTTCTTAATATGAAGAGCTGGATGACACCATAATAAAATGACAACAGTTGACAACAGTGCCAGGCAGAGGAGAGTTCTTTTGAAAGCCTATTCATGCTACAGAAAAAGCAACATGACAGTCTGAAACTGATAGCGCAGGTTTTCCTGTGCTTAGTGAACTAAGGGCTTGCTATGAAAAGCTGGTGAATCAGTGAACTGAAGCTTTTCTAGACACTGTTTCTGGTTTGGATGCATATGAGCTGAAAACACTTCAGGAAATTTCACCACAGTAAAATCACATTGAAGGCTTGTTGGCTTTAGAGCATTCATGTCAGGAAAAGCTGGCACACCCCATCTGTACCACTAATTGAAGTTCACAACTGGGGCATGGCTCTTTGCAAGGGTCAATAGGTGGCCTTGGATGGTGGTCCCCTGGACCACAGGGATGTGTGGAGCAGAAACACCTGATGTGATGCGACTGTTGTGGGTAGCCCATTTCTTTGGGGGGGAGGCCTCGGGGGCAGGCACATCACATAAAGTGCCTTGCACAGCCCTCAAGTGTGTCATGAGATTGTGATTTTCTACCCAGAGTAACCATCTGCCTTCAGTAATCTTCTGGTATCAGACAGGGGTATTTGTGCCTCCTGTATTCAGGCAGGTGAGCAAGTACAAACCTTCTGAGGTTGTGCTGCACAACTGAGGGAAATAAACATTTTGTCAATTGATGCTACACAGATGGCATAAAGAGCAATGGCCATTACTTGATTTCCTCTGCTCAGGTAGAATCAACTCAAGTTTCTTAAAGGGCAACATTGCTGTACCTGACTAATTTGGAGGTGTGAACTAATTTGTTCAGATGCTTAGTGTTGCTGCAGTGTAACCCTGAAAATAACATGCCTTAAGCTTGTTTATACCTTAAATAAGACTGTATTGTAATTATGATTTTCAAGCTATGGGATGAGTGCTGCTTGCTGAAAGCTATGTGTCCTGCTAGCAGACGCCCTTCATAGTCAAAGCTGGGGAAATCCTGTACTCTAGGCAACCCCCATCCCATTCCCAACCCCTTTTATTGAAGTAAAGTACTAGGAAAACAATAACTTTCTCCAAAATTAAACAGACAAAGACGTGTTAGACCCTGCCAGAATTTTCAGTTAAAAAGCACATTGTGACATTATTGCACTCTGCTCTCCACGTGTGTCCACACAGAGCATCTTTGTCCACTTGTTCAGATCACCAGTGCCATCATAGTCCTTTATGAGCAGCTGAAGACAAGATCCCCTTAATGATTCACCTGAGGAACAAATAACTCACCAACAGCAATTTCACAGAATCACAGAATGTTAGGGATTAGAAGGGACCTCAAAAAATCATCTAGTCCAATCCTCTCTCCGGAGCAGGATCACCTAGATCAGGTCACACGTCCAGGTGGGTTTTAAACATCTCCAGAGAAGGAGGCTCCACAACCCCCCTGGGCAGCCTGTTCCAGTGCTCTGTCACCCTCACCGTGAAGAAGTTTCTTCTCATATTTAGGTGGAACTTCCTATGTTCCAGCTTACACTCATTACCCCTTGTCCTATCATTGGATACCACCGAAAAGAACCTGGCTCCATCCTCCTGACACTCTTCCCTTAACATATTTATAAACATTAATAAGGTCACCCCTCAGTCTCCTCTTCTCCAAGCTAAAGAGGCCCAGCTCCCTCAGCCTTTCCTCATAAGGGAGATGTTCCACTCCCTTAATCATCTTTGTGGCTCTGTGCTGGACTCTCTCAAGCAGTTCTGGTATTTCCCTGGCTGGTGCATCTGTTGCTATGTCTGTCCAAGCAGCATGGTGCTAGGTAACTAGCTCTCAGAACCTTTCATAAAAGTTGTATCTATGTGTAGCTGATTTGAGAGCTGGAGCACCTGTTTTGTCTGATGATAGTTTTAGGAGATCTGCTGTTGAATGTACCCACGTGGAAGGCAATGGAGATATATGGTGGGTGGTAAGAGTGGGCAGTACAGGCTCCCACAACTCCTATTATGTCCAGCTTCTGGGACTTGGCTTGTGCCAAGCCTGCAGTAGAGCACAGCGCCAGGCAGTCAAGTCCCAAAAGTTATGCTTCTGTATCTGAAAACTTTTGCTGAATACAGTAAGGATTCAAACAGAAAATAGTGTGGCAGCTTATAGCAAAACTAACTCCTATTTTGGATTTGAATCTTGAAATAAAACTTAAAATGCAAGATTTTTTTGAGGGAATAAAAGAGAATCAAGTGCTTCAAAAACATAACCTCTTTTTTTTCTTTAAGACTACTTCAAGATGTGGTATTTATGCAGAATTTAATTTTTAGATATAAACAGGCATTGATAGAGTAGTTCTGATACTTTAAATGGGAATCCTAAGGCTGTTCACAAATACATGTAGTTTAGGAAAAAGTTAGAGCAATGATACTTTGCCAGCTCACTTTTAACAACTAAGAGAAATTGGGAAGTTAAACTAATGAAGTTATTCTAATGTAAGCTAGTGAAATAAGAAGATGAAAATCAAAACTGTGGAAAGACTTCAGGCAATAACTTGCCTACTCCCTCAGTACCCTTTTTTTTTTCTTCAGTTCTCTAAAGGAAGTAGATTAATTAATTTTACACCCATCTATTTTTGTAGTACCTCTATGGCATTATGCATGTACATATATACATATAAATATTTACTCTGACTAGTAAGTTTTGCAGTTCCTTTTGTTTTTGTAATCCTTAGATGTGGGACTTGTACTAAATTCTTCTTTCCCATGCTCTTGTCCAGAAAACCCTTGGAGATATTTGAATAGCGTAAGATGAAAGCAGCCTGAGATGACTCAATAAGAAGTAATCGTCACAGAAGGAAAATAGGTCCCTCTAGTACACAAAATCTTTCATTGACAGTAGAGGTGTGTAAGTGAATTATTGTTGATGGCTATAGAGTTGTTCGTGTGATCCAGAGTAAATATGTTTATGGATGTTGAAGTGTTGCCTGTTTTGAACAAATCTAAACCAAGCTGAAAAGTGTGTGGTGGAGGAAAGAATTCTCAGTGAAATTTTAAGTTCCTTTTGTTCAACATGGGTAGGTGAGTTCAGACTTCTGTTTTTCAGAAGTAAAATTATGGAAATTTTTAACCCTGTTGACAAGTTATTTGCATAGCCTAGAATGAAATTCTAACAGTAACTCAGAACTGCAATTAAAGCACCTCCTTGTGTTAACTGCAGCATCTGGCACAGGGTAGCTGTGGGGAAGTGTACTTTGTCAACAGCCATATAATAAGGAAATTTTACAGTGTCCTTTGGGTAACGTCATTTTTGTTTCAAATGCATTGAGCTTTGTTAACGTTACCTGGCGGTAAAGATGACTAGTTAAAGCATGTTCCAGGAAGTGCAGCTGTTTGCCCTCTTGCAAAATAACTAATATATTTGTTGTAGAGACTGTGCGAGGAGACAAATCCTCTGGTGACTGATACTGTTTTCCTTACTGGAGAGCTTGAAGCCAGGAATTTGAACTGTTAAGAAACTGCTTCAGTCAATGCAGGTTAAAACCAGCACAAGCTTTTCCAGTCATAGACTGAAATAAACTCTCATGCTGCTGTCATCTGCCATTTTCACTCGGATTCATCTCTTCCACTGTTTTTCAAACAGGAACTGTAAAAAATGTCACTTCTCAATCTTCTTTTCTGAAAGAAGAAACTAAATCTATAATTTTTTTAAGCCTATTAAAATAATTTTTTGATGTGGCAGAAGTCGAAAAGAGCCCATGACTTTACTAAATGTTGAGTTTTTTGGTGGGGTTTTTTTTGGTAGGATGATACATTTAAAGAAATTTAACTTTAAAAGTGATATTCATAATATCAAATAAACCAGAATCAAACTAATGATGGACAATTCTGTTAGTTTGTGCAATTTAAAAAAAATAATATTATGTCTCTAGACCTAAATTTCAGTGCTGTTCTTCAACTAATAATGAATACTATCCACTTAGATTCACAGACAGTCTTTTCTAGTGTTTTATCACTAATCACCTTGGAACGCATTGCTAATGTTCATGCTGTTAACTTGAAATCAGGTGATACTTGCCAGAATTTTTGCCCTAATTATTAAGATATCACCTAATTCTTTTTTATAAGATTTGATAAGAAAGAGATCTTCTGCTCTTGTCTTGGTCCTGTGTACACTCATACCAATTTCATTTGGCAGGTTGCAGCTGTGTTTTAGGAAGAGGTAATCAGAAGAAGCCTGTCTTCTGAATCACAGGCTCCAGGTCCTGCTGTAGCAAGCAACTGTGTCTCATTTTAATTCTGGGCAGGCGCTTGCACCCTCAGTACGTGGTGGAGGATTGCTCTGGTACTTGAGGCTTCTGATGTTTAAAGTTTTACTTGTTTTTTGTGGCTGGTCTGTTCCCACTTGTTTTCATATCAGCCTTTGAGCTGAAATAATTCTTTCCATTACCTGCTGCTCAGCCCCTGGATGTTTTTAAACCGAGGTCTTCTGTAACGAGTTTGCTTGATGAAAGTGTAAATAAGCCAAACTCTTCTGCCTGGTGCTACAGGATGAGCACTTCTTCCCCTTGACTGCTAGACTTGCATGTCCTCTGGTTTGCATTTTGCTGTCCTAAACAGTGTAGGTACATACATACTTCTGTTTACATACATACATACATAGATGGGTGTCATAAATAGCATGTCTAGATAGAGTTCTGTCTCTGCTGGAATTACTTCTAATGATTTTTTCTTTTATTTCTGGAAAAGGACTGGTGGTCTCCTTTGCTAAGGGTTTCATGGTGCCACAGGCATAGATAGACCTTGGCATTAACTCTTGTATTACGTCTGCATTTCTGCTACAGCCTGCGCTCATCTGGCTGCGTTACCATTGGATTGTTAGGCATGTTATTACCAAACATGTGGCAACACATGTTTTTCTTCATGCTTGCCTGTGAAAGCTGCTCTGAACAGTGTGTGTCAAGGGTACATGGGGCTGTGAGGTCCTGGGTGGAAAAAAAAAAAGCTATGTGTGGTTGCCTCCTTCACTTGTTTCATTAGAAACAGTAGAGACTGTTGCGTTCACAAACGTTGTCAGAATTCATCCGTTAGAGCTAATTGCAAGAAAGGTGGGAAATCTGTGGGCAGGTGAAGTTATCCTTGTTTCAGGTGAAGAAAGTTAAACAGCACTTGTTGTGAGCATGCACTGTTGCAGTAGCTGCTCATCTAGAGTTGGCTTGATGATGAAGAAGTCCCAGTTTAACAAGATAAAAACCCAGTCAGCAGGAGAGAAGCTCAGTAATATTTGTTTATATTGAAAAATACAACATTTCAAGCATCAGTAAGTGTTGGGATTGTGGGTATGTAGCCCTCAAAGAAGCCTTTGGGGTGAGCATTGCGCTGACATGATCCCAGGTTGTTGTGGGGAGTGGTTCTGGTGTCATCTTCTTCCACAACTCCACCCAGAGAACTGGGGTCTCTGCAGTGAAAGAGGTGGTTGCTGAAATTAATGGAATCAGTCACCGATGCTGACAAGGCAGGTATGACGCAATGACAGCTAAGCTAGGGATGTTGTCATGGCAGGCCTGAATTTGGGTCTCAAATTGGTCAAACTGCTGGCAGGTTGGATGCAGAATGAGTAGATAGAAATAAATGTGGTGCACCTAGGCAAGCTGTTGAGGGCTGGTAAAATATCCCTTACTTACCAAGCACACTTAATGCCTGAGTGAATGTAATGGAATTTGGGCTGAGAAATAGGTTATTCAAGAGTAGTATTTTCAGAAAAGTGTGGGGTGTGTTACTTCAAATGCAGGAGTCCCTGTATAATCAAGCAGTGGAGGACTAGGCATGATTGATACAGCTAGTGTACTGGACTGGTAGCTGTGGTCAAGGGCTGAATAACTGAAAGAAATACTGTATTGTGAGCTAATAGATTTTCAACCTCAGAAGAGGCAAGAGATGACCAGAACCATTTTTTTTCCTATATGACCTCTAATTGATTAAAGAGATGATATTTGCTTACCATTGGATATGGGATAAGAAACAAGGCATCCTTAAACCCACACAGTTCATGCCTTTTATGAGTTTCTGTAGAAGAGCTAAAGCTGTGGTTTATTGTTTAATCGCATACCAAATGTCTGTGTCATCCTTTGTATGTAAATAAGCATCTGTGCACCCCACTATTATTGTCTTATCTTTTTGGAGAAGTAACAGATTGGTTGATTTGTCATGATCTTGTGGCACAGGACCTTTTCGTTTCCAGTTGACAATATCCTTTCTTTGCTGAAGGATTCGAGCAAGTAAGCACTAATTTCACACACATCCTTGACTGCCAAAAATGTCATTCAGTCCTGCTCCCATGCTCATATTATTTCCTTCCTTGTGTCAGCAGAAACATTCACGTTCATCAGACTGGGGAACTCAATCACGAGATCGGTTATCCTTTTCTTTTTTGCACAACCAGTTTTTTCTTTGAATCAGTTCTGCAGTTCAGTGTGCCGTGCAGCTAAACAGATGCTTATACTATCACAAGGAGCTCTCAGGCTGACATAGGAGGAGAAGACATAGTTGGTGCAACACGTCTGAGGGTTGGGAGTTGTGCAAGCACTTCATCTGGAGGCATTGCTTAAAAGTTTGTGTTCATAAAAGTCACTCAGTCTGACTTTGTGCTTAAAAACACTGGTCTGTATCCCATTTCACTGAAACAGCCCTGCTCAGATTTATTCATTTTTTTCTTGTGTGCTTTGTCTTTCTCTGTTAGGGATGCCTCTCAGTTTTTTGGGAGGCATCACACAAACTCTCACATTCTTTTGGGCCAAGTTTCATTATTGAAGTTTTGGTTAAATATGCTGCAAGGTTTAGCCTTACCTAAACCACAGAAGAAACCTTCTTTTAGCCACCTTCCCAGTACTCCCTGTTATCATTTTTCCTTAAGCAAGTCCACTGTCCAACTACACACTAATAGTCATCTACTGTTGACTTGTAAGTTTCCATGTAAGTCTGGATCAGGAAAGATAGTAGGCTGTTTTCACACGACCTACTTTTGAGATAACTGTTTGTGAATTATGTTTCGTTTTCATTAACCTCTCTTTCTTTTAGCAGCTTTCTCTAACCTGGAATGCTCCTGTAAACAAACAGGCTTATAATTGGTCAGATCACTTTTTTTCTTTTCTCGATTCCCTTTTTTTTTTCAGTTTTACTAAATTACACATATAATTTATTCACTTTAAATCACTATAATCAACATCTGTGTAAAACAGTCTTTTAGGAAATTTTGTAGAGTGGGTTGTGAAATATTCTTAGTATAGGTTTTTGATTCTCCTTAAGCCAGTTTTTACAGTGTACTTTTTTTGCTGGAGCATTGAGTATTTGAACACAGCTTGGCTTTGTTTCTCAAACATAAACTTGCATACCAGAAAAAGATGCCTTTGAGTAATGCTTGTGATCCATAACGTGTATGTTGTGCCACTATAGCTTTTGGCACAGTGCAACTTGCCACAGAAAAGTGAGAGATTTACCTTCTAATGCAGGCAGATTTGACCCAGGAATGTCTAACTACAATAGATCTATGGAAAATAAAAGATGCCTGATGCTGAGATTTTTTTCATTAATCTTAGCCTTTCTTTAGTTATGTCCAGTGATTTAATTTTGTGGTTAGTTCTTATGAATATCTGTCTTCTCAGCATTAGCAGTGGCAGGGTTGCATTCCAGGATGTACATGAGAAGGGCTGATGTAGCATCTGCAATCCACATGTGTGTATTGTGTTTTAGATAAGCCCTTTGCTGTACAAACATCTCAGTAAATAAACGTGTAGCTGACATAAGTATGCATGTCAAAATATTCTTATGTTTATACTAGTAACCACGCAGCTTTCAAAATATGCTTTATTAGCAGTTGTTTAATTGTTTCTGTATAGCTTTTGAATGCAAATGGCAAATCGGTTCATGGAAAGGAAGCACTGGGATTTTAAAAAAATAGTTTAAATACTAAGGGAGGAAAACTGGTAGTATTTAATCCTGATCCGCAGTCTCTTTTTGCAAAATATAGTTATATATTGTGTATAATATATATGGTTAGAAAGAATCCTGAATTATTTGCTGCAATTCTTATTTGTTTCTCTAAAAGCCATAATACAGAAGATCACTTAAAATAGCATTAGTTGTGACAGAGATATTTTAAATACATCCAGGGATGGTGATTCAACCACTTCCCTGGGCAGCCTGTTCTAGTCTTTGATAACCCTTTTGGTATAGTTTTTCCTAATATCTAACCTAACCCTCCTCTGATGTAACTTGACGCCATTTCCTCTTGTTTTATCAGTTGTGACTTGTGAGAAGAGACCAAAACCCACCTCCCTGCAACCTCCTTTCAGGTAGTTGTAGAGAGTTGTAGAGGCTGAGGTCTCCCCTCAGTCTCCTCCTTTTCAGACTAAACAACCCCAAGTCCGTCAGCTGCTCCTCAAGACTTATTCTCAAGAGCCTTCACCAGCTTTTTGTGTGATTAAAACAGTGGGTTTTGAGATGTTTCCCCATGGATTTTTTTCTTCCTAATTCTTAAGAACAGTTATCAGGTAGTACACAATATTGTGCTGAAGAATTTATCCCTTTTTTTACATAAACTTAAATTTGACTTAACAACCCTTATCCTGTCTGCCCCAAACTTATTTGTCAAAAATGTTAAGGAGGACAAATGCCCTAGAAAGAGAGCAGGTGCTAGAAAGTGGTGGAGATATCTGTTAGATGGATTTTGGCTTCGAAAGCAGAGACCTGCAGAGCTGATCTGTAGCAGCTGAAGTGAACAGAGGTAGTAATAAAGTGAGTTCCTTCTAATGGAGCTTTTCGGACTTTCCTTCTTGGATTGGGGTGCCTCTGGACGACAGGTAAGTGACTACATAGTCACTTGCTCACTGACCCCTCTGCGATAGGGAAGAGGATCAGAAGAACAAAAGTGAGGAAAAAAAATCTCATGGGTCAAGATAAAGACAGTTTAGTAGATGAGGGGGGAATGGGAAGAAACAAGTAGTGCAGAAGCACTAGCACTGGCAGACCAATGCTCAGCCAGTCGCAGAACAATGTCTACTTTGGAAAAACTCCCCCACTCATCCCAGTTTCAATGCTGATCACAGTGTTACATGGTATGGAAAATACCTTTAGTGAGCTGGGGCCAGCTGTCTCAGCTGTGTTACTTCCCAACATCTTGTCCACTGCCAACCTACATGTGAGGAGGGGGTCAGAGTGAGAGGCAGAAGACACCTTCATGCTGCTCAGCAACAGTGAAAACAGTAGTGTTATCAACGCTGTTTTGGTCACAAATCCACAACACTCTAAGGGCTGCTATGAAGAACATTAACTCCATCCCAGCCAGACCCAGTACACTTACTGACTCACTTGTAAGGCAGCAAGTATGTTAAATTTTAACAGGTTTACTAATTTTGCTATGAAAATCCAACTATACTACAAATTCATGGTAAAGCCACCCCTCTGTCTTTATATGGCAGATACTGTACTTTTACTTTCCAAATTAAGGATTAAATTCTAATGCCTGAAGTGGACTTCTCTCAAGCTTATCGTCAATTATAAGTTCCCATAAGCTCAAGCCTCCCATTTGAAGCCTCATTAAATTAAAACAGTGAAAGCTTCTGCAAATAAAAATTCCGAGTCCTCTAACAATTAGACTTTCCATTTTCTTGTTCATTAGTTCATGGTTCTTGAGGATAAGTTTTGGATATGTAATTCAAAGTTAGCTGCTGCTTTTCTTTTTTCTTTCCTTTTTTCTTTTTTCTTTCCTTTTCTTTCCTTTCCAAGAAGCTTAACCTCTTTCCCTGGTTAAAATTATTTTTATAATGTTCAGTACATTCCGTATCTCTAAATTTACTCGTGTTTTTATGACTCAATAATTTATGACTTTCCAACATAGCCTTTTGCTGAGGGCTTGAACTACTTATCTTCCATTATATACCACACTGTACTGAGCTGTAAACAGCAACAACTGGAATTTGTTAAAAACAAAACAAAAAGGAAAAATAATTCTTAGAGGGTAGAACCCTAAATTTCATAGACTACAAAAGCTTTCATTTAGACCATCTTATGATTCAAAGAAAATGCAGAAATGCAAGTGAAACAACAGCTTTGTGAATTAGAACCGAAGTCTAGTTGTATTTTTGGAAACTTGTATCAAATTGACAATGTAAACCCTCCAGAAAATAGCTCTTCACCCTCTATCTATTGTTGTAAAGGATTTCCACAGGTAAATTCAGTTGTAAGCAAACAAGCATGTACCACCCTCCAAACTGTCAGGATGTGAGCTGGTTTGACTTAAAAGCTTGAATTAACAAGCCCGACGAGATGTGTCTCCCGATAGTACAGGCAGATTGTTTCACAGGCTATTGACAGATTTTTGTGTTTAACAGTTGATCCTTATAAGAGACTGTATAAACCAGCACAGCTTGGTCTATAGAGACATCATGATAGTATCTGGACCAGTTTTCTTTTTAAAGCAAAAAAATAGGCAAGACCATAGTAGTTGCAGTAGCTGCCCTTTTTTTTTGCCTGACATAAATAAACAAAAGTAGCTGTTTTGAATGCTTTACAAATTAATGTAAGTTTTGTTGTAATTTCTGGTTTATTTTTACAATATAAACAGATAACTCATATTTTTTAGGATCCTTAATTACTGTAAATTAAAACAAATTATAAAATGCTAGCCCTTAAAGACTAAGAATAAATTTGGTCTAATACTCTTATGGGTAGTTCTGCTTCATTCCACAGAGGAGTAATATTTAGTAAATGAAGATAGGTTGATACTGGGACTGGATCCAGCAAATAATAAATAAAGCATTCATAACTCGTAAAACATGAAAAAGTTGCACAGATGTTTGAATATATAAGTAGTTCCCTTGTAAGTTCTTTAAGTAAGTGTTGTAATTCTTAGTGATCAATACGATGTTGTCCTCTGTTATTTACACGTTAGTTATACAAGCTAAAAGCTTTAACCTAATGAGTTATGAAATGCATTTCCCATTACAGATTTATGAACTATTAAATTTATTCCTGATCCTTCCTGTTTATATTTTTCTCTATTTTTATTTATTAATTCCAATGTTTTTTCAAATTCTTTTGTGCTCTACATAGTTGTACAAGAAATGGAAGCAGCAACAGGCGAAGAATACAGAGCTGCTATCTGAGTGTGCAGGGATAGCATTAAGAAAGCCAAGGTTGACATGGAGTTGAATATGTGAAGGGATGGTGTCCTGGTTTGAGTTAGAACCAAACTAATTCTGTTCAGTGATTTCACTTTCCAGTTGAGTCTCTTCTAACTAACTTCACTTTCTGAAGTTAATGGCATATTTTCACAGACAGTGTCTGCTTCTATCAGTGGTAGCGCTCCATGTTTAGAGTTACTACCAAGGACTGGTGTGCAGACCAAGGTCACTGCTAGATCTTGTGTACCACATTGGGGTGCAGAAAGTGAAAGGCTGCACCTGTGGGGAGGAGCGGCCAGGACAGGGGACCCTAAACTGACCAACAAGGTATTCCATCCCATATACGTCATATTCATTGTAAAGATGAGGGATCACGAGGGTCAAGGCTCTTCCCTTCTTTCCTTGGCTGGCTTCCTCTTCTCCAGTGGCTGGCATTTGAAGAGGTCTCTGTCCATTCTGCCTTTGGTCCCAATTTGTGTTTTCCTAAACCCAGCTCCTGAACCTGGTTCCCAACTGCTGCTGAGCCCAGTCTGGGACTTTCCCGGTGCCTGCTCCACAGCCTCAGTAGTGATGGTGACCAGATTGCCATCAGAAGGGTTGGGCTCAATACTGGTTTTGTATATATTTGTATATATTTCATTTTATTGTTATTATCTTCATTAAAGCTGTTTTAGTTTTCTAATCCTTAAGTCTCTCTCATTCACTTTCTCTCCCATTTGGGAGGGGATGGGGGCCAACAATGATCTGTAAGTTTCTCTCTCTTATTCCCTTTCTCTTCCCCTTTTTATTTGGGGGGGAAGAGGGGTTAACAGAGAGCATCTGTTATAGATAGGTGTAGTGGACTGACCCTAAACCTTACTGAATGAGAAAGGCTGCAATAAAAGATTCTACCAGTACATAAACAACAAAAGGAAGACTAGGGAAAACATGAGCCCTCTGCTGAATGGGAGAACTGGTGACAAAGAAAAGACTGAGGTACTCTACCCTTCCTCTAGAATTAGGGTCAGGGAGCATTTAAACAAATTGGATGTACAAAAGTCCATGAGGCCTAGCAAGTTGCACACACGCTGAGGGAGCTGGCTGATGCCATTGTGAGGCCAATCACAACTATCTTCTTTCATGGTGACTGAAAGAGATTCCTGAAGACTGGAAGAAAGCAAATGACACTGCTGTCTGCAAGATGGAAGATCTGGGGAAACAGAAGGTCAGCATCACCTCAGTTCCTGGGAAGATGATGGAGGAATTTCTCATGGAAAGCATTTCCAAACATATGAAGGACAAGAAGGGAATCAGGAGCGGTCAGCCTGGATTTACAGAGGGGAAATCACGCTTGCCCAACCTGATGGCCTTCTACAGTGAGGTGACTTGGTAGATGAGGGAAAAGCAATAAATGTCATTTACCTCAACTTTGGCTTTCGACGCTGTCTCAGCCTCCCATAACATCTTCCTAAACAAACTGACAAAGTACTGCTCAGATGAAGTGCATAGTGAGGAGTCTTGAAAACTGGCCGCTAGTGGTATATCACAGGGGTTGATACTGGGGCCGACATTGCTTAACCTCCTCATTAATGACCTGGATGTTGCGACAGAATGCACCATCAGGAAGTTCACAGATGATACAAAACAGGGAGGAGTGGTGCGTATACCAGATGGGACTTGGATAGGCTGGAGAATTAGGCTGAGAGAAGTCTCATAAAGACCAACAAGAGGAAATGCCAAGTCCTGCATTTGGGGAGGAATAATCATATGCACAAGTACAAACTGATGCCTGATAGACTAGAAAGCAGCTCTGTAGGGAACTTGTGGGTCCTGGTGGACATCAGGCTGACCTTGAGCCAGTGATAATATACCCCTGTGGTGAAGGCTAGCAGCCTTTTAGGCAGCATTAGGAAGAGACTTGCTAGCAGATCAAGGGAGGTAATAATTTTTCTCAGCACTGGAGAGGCCACATCTCAAGTGTTGTGTCCACTTCTGAGCTCCCCAGTAAAAGAAAGATACTGACTTACTGGAACAAGTACAACAAAGAACTACAAAAGTTATTAAGGGGCTCTTCATGAGAGAAGAGGCTGAGAGAGCTGTTAAGCTTGGAGAAGCCTCAGGAGAATCTTACCAGTTAAGAAGATGGACTCAGCTTCTTCTCAGTAGTGCCAGTGACAGGACAGTAGGCCTTGGGCACAAATTGAAATATATACGCAACTGAATACCTTCCTCCTCCCTCAGTCTGAGGTGCATGTTTCTACTGAGCATTTCTGCCTCTTCAGGCATCCCTGGAGTGCTGGAACAGGTTCCCTTCCTGAATTGTTCCCTCTTGGTCATCTGGATAGTTTCAGCCACATAAATGTGAAGGTTTCTCAGCCCCTTGAGGTGCACTTGTCAATTTTAAACAGTGTTAGTCTATGCAAGTGATATCCTGTGTCTTCCTGGCTGGCTTCAGTTGGGACTCTCAGTGTTTTCCTGTGATCAGGAATACTGTTTCACAGGGCACCTTAATTAGTTATCGTTACCTTTTGTGAAGGAGTCTTTCAAGGCTGCAACCATGAGTGGGCTGCTGTTTCTTCTGGAGAAAAAGGAGAGTGAACACGAATTAGCACTCGCCTGAAGGAGATGTGAAGGCTGTTTATTAATCATTAGAGGTTATTTCAGATATATTCCATATTCACATTCATAGTGCCCTGTCTTTCTGCCTCAAGTGCCATCAACTGATTTTGAGATTCAAAGACTAAAGAAGCTGAAAATGTGACAGCTTGTTCTAGCTATTTATTTCCTCCTCGAGGGGGGAGTTGTGAACACATCTCCTGTCCCAGCAATTCCAATTATGCTTAGTCATGATTTGAGTGGACAGTATCTCTTAAAGGTATTGGTTACTGCTAGCATACACATTTAGGAATATAGGAGAGCTGGATTTGGAAAACGTTATAGTTTGTGGATGAAGTCTGCATGTCTTAGTATTTCTGAGCTGTATATCAGTTATACCGTTGTTTAATATTGCTGTCTCATTTTATAAAAATTCAGTGTTTATAAAGACCAGAATGATAGCATAGGCTTGAAGTAGGATGCTGAATATATTTACTGAGTGTTAACATTCAAAACAAGCATTTGGCCTAGAAATAAATTCCTTAATTTTTGTAATGAAACCGGTCTCCAAAACTTTGTAATCTAGGAAATGCATGTAAAATAGAAATACATATTTCATTTTGAGGGTATGTCAGGCAAAACAGTTACAAATACAGTTAAACAAGAGCCTTGCAAGTGCCTGCACAGATGCTAACTGTTGATGGTTTTTGTCACTACCTGGACTTTATGTTTCATAATGTTGCTAACCTTGTTTCTGATGGAGGCCTATCAGGCAGTTTGATCAGTAGCAAGTCTCTGCTTCAGTGCAGAAACAGATACTATTTATATGTTTGGGGTTGGCAGTTCTGCTCAGATACAGAAGATACAGTTTTATTTGTCTTATTTAGTCAAAATAACATTTATGTTTAGTTTGAGTTTTAGTATAAAATACTCGTGAATAATTGACCTCCTGTACAGCCAATTTTAGAGTAGGTGTTTGTAGTTACAGTGGTTTTACCCTATGAAACCAGTACTATGTGAATTCAGAAATATGTTGCTTAGTACTTGAGGTTTTGTCATGAGGGATTTGGGGAGGAAAAAGCATCTGTCTTACTCACCAAGGGATTCCAGCACACAGCCCTGGGTCGAACATCAGGACCCCTGAAGAGCGCTGGCCAACTTATGTGCGATTCACAACCAGTAGGTTAGGTAAGAGCTTGTCTGAGCATCAGTAGGACAAGTTGACATACATGAGGTCCTAATTCCCCTCTGGAGAGAAACATCCTCCTTCAAACAGGAAGTGCCTGTTTTGCCCCAAAATTTATATCCTGGAGCTTTCACCTCTGAAACAAGGCCTTTCAATGCATAGAGATTGCTAATACATTAATTCAAAACAAGTATAAGCTGTGGGGCTTGGTTTCTTTCTTTATATACTGAGTTTAGGAACAGCTTCAAGATAATAAAAAATTCATCTTTGAAGTCTCAGTCAAGGTTGAGCATCTAAACCCAGTGCAGTTCTAATTTCATTTGGAAACCATCTGGTGAAAAACCATAAGTAGCTCTGAGTTGGAGATCAGATAAGATGAGCATGAAACTCTGTGGTCATCAAATACATTACTTTCTTTCAGATCTTTGTTTCACAAACGTTAAGTATGACTGGTTTCTGGGTTTTGTTATGCACATTGGCCTGTGTACAATTACAGTTCTGCAAAGAATTTTTAAGCTATATTTAAAGGAAAGAGGTAGCATCAATGTGTAACACTTTTTGAAAGGTATATATTCACAGGTGCCATATTCCAAAGGCTCTGGAAAAATGGATAGGCAATAGGTACCCTGTAGGTGCTCTGTATGATACATACATGCACTGATACATACTTCACTGACATGCATGTATCCATCATCAGTGAAGGCTCCACAGAAACTTGTGTCATCCGGAGTCATGCAGGGGATATGGACGCTTACTATACCTCATCAATTACAAATGCAATATTTCATGCTGAATGTACTTGCATGCATCTTAAAAACTAGAGAAATAAGAAAATGCATCCAGTTCACAACTCTAAGCCAAAGCAGCAGTGTTTATCAGCAATAAATCTTGATGTATTTCTCTATTGGTGTTAGATACTTGCATATTTTAGTGCAGTAGGTTCTTCTTGTTATTATTATTTATATTCTTACACAATAGAATAAACAACAGAAACCCACTGTGACAAATAGGAATTTCTGTTTCTCTCTTGCAGTAACCAGAGTCAAAACTCTGTAGCTACTGATGAGATGGCTATCCTTGTGGCTTTTGTCCTGCCTGTGATTTTTGCAGTGAAGTTTTCTCTTCTTTACTCCAGTTCTTTTTTTTTGATAAACTGATATATTTCTAGATTTCTCCACTACATGTAGTGTCTACTGTGTTTAAATTCCCTAGGAATTTTGAAAAGAAATTTGATTATTTGTTCAGCGACTGTTGAAGAACTACCTCGAATTGGTCACAAGCTTGAAGGTCAGTCTGCATTTACAGTATAAACTGTGGAGTAAAAACCACAGAGGATTGTGAAATCAGACTCTCAGGAAATGGGGAAACATGATGGCTTTAGTATTATGTTGCCCAAACATGTTCACTGTTTACTTTCAGGTAAGCTTCTGCTGGCTTTTTCTTGATGTTAAAAAGAAGTTATGTTATGTAGGTGTGGGAATGATCTGTTTTGGGAAGGCATTGCATTAGCTTCGAGTCAAATATATTTGTAGGTTGGCCTCATAATGTTACATTTCACCTCTGCTTTTCTGTTCAACGACAAGACTTGCTGCTGTTTCCTCCCAGCAGTTGACTGCACTGAGATCAAGTAAGCCTGTTTGGATGTAAAAGTCCAATTTGAATGGAACAGCTGTATAGCCAAGTGACCATATCAGCTTTCTGCTGAATAGGTGATGATTTACTGCTTCCAGTTAATGTGTTCTGTAGTTCTTTTAGTTTCACAGTTAAGCATGTGATGTCCAGTATTTGATAAAGAAGGGGGATTTATTTTTTCAATTTCACTTACAGAGATGAAAAACTTGATAACTACATTGGCTTAAAATATGGATCAAGATGTCGAGGAAAATCTTACCTGTTTAGATTAATGGGAATGTTTGAAGTGGTGGTAATTGCTTCTTCATCTTTTTTCATGGAGAATGTGAATGCATTTGTACATATATTTTGGATTAAATGCTTTAAGGCAATCAGGAAGTAGAAAACATAGATTTAGTTTTTGTTTTATTTTCTCAGACTTCTGAAAACAGGATAGGCAGGTGTCTCTACCCTACACTAAACTAAATTATCCTAGTTTGTCCTATTACATCTCTGTTGCTGCATTTTCTTAAAATGTCTGCCAATGTTTTAATTGAGATGTAGAAAAACTAAAAGTGACTAATACTTGGGAAAAAAATTATTATGAATGGGGTGGTCTCTGCATAATCACAGTTTTACAGTGTATTCAGAAACAACTACTATTATATGATTTTAGATGAACCATCCTTTCTCCATCATTTGAATTGCTCTTGATTTAAAAAAAAAAATTATTACTGAGGCTTGGTCTTTTCCTGGAAGTGACAGAAAGAAAAATGCAGTGCTTGGGGATGTTTTGCAGATTTAGTGAAGGTTGTATGTGCAGTCTTTATCTGTAGCATGCCTTGGTTATGATGGGCATTTTAATTCTGCATAGTAGTGGTATTTGTGACTTCTTGGCATCAAGCGAGAGGCCGTGAGGATGATCAGGTGAGGGCTGGGGCTTATCTCTCTCTTCCCAAATCGACCTTCTCACTGCTCTTTCACCCTGTTTGTACCTTGCTGGGGACCTAGAACCTGTTTCAGAGTGACTTTTTCTTTGCAGAGGTGACAACAACATGAAAAGTCTCTCTTATCCTGCTTCTGAATTCCTGAAATAGCAGCTATTTACTCCAGTCCAGACCCCTCTTTCATCCACTGTCCCCCTGAATTATCCACCCATCCCATGATTTATTCACTGTCTCTGCGTGCAATACTGCATGTCGAGTGAGAGGACGGGCTTCCACCAACTTTGGAGCTGGGAAGGTGAGTTATAGGTGTCAGAGAATCTCCCCTCTGGGCAGGGGAAAAGAAAGGTTGCATTATGTCATTTCTGGGAAAGCAATGACAGCATCGGGAAAGGAAAACCACACAGGAGAGCAGGGCTGAACTGAGCCATTGCAAGCAGCAACTCGGAGCTGGGCACAGTTGTATCTGTGCCTTGAACTTGATGCTTGAAATTTTAGTATGGTTTTAAATTCACAGAGCCAAGTTGTTACCAGTGTATCACCTGTTATATTGCTGACATAATATAAGCATCCTCTAGGTAGGTTTAAGTCTTTTTTCAAACATATCTGTGATTTGGGTTAGAAAAAAATGATAGATGTTTTCTGCTGCTGCCTGGTGCGTTGATGACTGGTTTCAGCTGACCAGAAGTGTTTAGTTCTCCAGATTTTCCATTCAGCACATACAGACAAAACACAATTTCAGCCTTTTTGTGTGAGTTACAATATGAAATGTTAACACGGGGCTGTATGTGAAGCTGCTCAACTGCCCTCAACAGCTCTTTGCTGCTGGCCCTGCTCTGTTCCCTAGACTGGAGCAAAACAATCCTGAGGGCCTACTTTTTTTTTCCTTAGGGTGTTGTTGCCACCTCGTGGCATTGGCAAAAACCAGCAACGAATGCTCTGTGACCTACATCACTCCCTGACAGACATCACCAGTGAGATAGATGTAGGATGTGCAAGGGAAAGCGAGTCTTTTTTGAGGCTCTACCTCTATTCTATGCTCAAAAGTTTGTTAAGTGGTATTCCTGACAAAAGTTCCCTGTCCCTTGTGCTCCAGCAGTGGCAGAGTAAGTGGTAGTCTTTGTTCTTGCTCCATTTATTTTCTAAAGTGGTCAAAGATAGTAACTGTTGTCCATGTTTAGCCTCAGATTTTGGAAACACTCTGTGAAGTCCTTAGACTTTAGGAAGAATTGCAGTTGCATAGCCACCTGAGCAGTAAACCATCTTAAGTATCTGTCCTAATTCAGCTTCCAGCAAATGAGCGATTGAGCAAAAAGACTAGGAAGTCTTACTCACTTACTTGTTATTTACATTCCTTTTTTTTTCTTTTTTTTTAAACTAAATGCTTGAAATAGTTCATGAAAGTCTTGCAGTAACCCTGTGAAGGGGTACTCAATTTGACCCATCCCCAGAGTGCAAACTCTGTTACTAATGTTGTGAAAGCATTCTAAGAGCTGGAATATAAATTTCCTGTAAAGTAGATAAAATTCTTGAAAGGTTAGACATGCTTCTACTAAATAAACTCATTTGTGCTCCAGCAAAAATTCTGACTTGTTTTGATTTTGAGGGGTTTTTTGGGTTTTGTTTTTTGTTGTTGGGTTTTTTTTTGTTTTTTTTGTTTTGTTTTGATTTGATTTATTGGAACTCACAGTAATCAATAAAAATCCAACACTGAGTTTTTAATGTAATGCTGAAATGCTAAACAGAGTTTACACCTGGAATTTGCCTACATTGCTCACTAGCATCGTACTGCTTGATATAGGGAAAATGGGCAAGATATGGATTTTCGGTTGTCATGACTAGATTAGAGATCATCCACCCTTTCTCTTGTGGGAGAAATATTTACTTTTAGCTGAAATTTGTTTATTATATATTTATTTTAAAAAAAAAAAATCAGATAGCTATTTTAGGTTACAATTCTCCTAGACAAAAAATAAATATTAAAGGTTAGCTATAACTGGGATCTTCCTTAAGTGGACACCACATGCCTACGCTGGCATGGTACATGGAAAAGAAGAAGAAGAAGATGCTGCTGCTCTGTTAGACAGTCACTCACACTTGGACCAGCCTGAAGTGCTGATCTCCTGAGTGTGCATAAGTTAGGAAAATGTTACCATAGGACAGGGGAAGCAAGTGCTGAAAATATTCCCTCTGGGGCTGTCACAAATGGTGAGTTCTTAAATTTGTTTCGGTATTGGGAACTGACTTTTCAGCGCTTGTTCATCCTAGTCTCAGTTAATATTTTCCCAAAAGAAATCCAGTTCTTGCAAGTACTGTTACAGATTCTTAATGTGGCTTCAGTCTAAACTTTAGGCAAATAATAAACTGATTTAAAGCCGATCTGAAACATGCAGAAATCAGTATAGTTCTTTGAATTACTACTACATAATTAGGTACATGTGGCTTGTAAACTGAATTTTTAAAGAGTGAACTCCGCTTAGATTTAATATCCATTTAAATCCTGCTTTTAATCTCTTTTAATTAAATATGAAGTAAAAGGAAGTTACTCTCATAGTTTGGTATTTTTTAGTTTTGTTTAGTTCGAAATTTTATCTAGATAAGATTACATTTGATATGCAAGTGGTGTTTTGACTGCATGATAAATGGCTTTGGCGTCTAAAAGAAAAAGGGCATAGCTGGATTGCTGTGCAGTGAAAAAACACTTGGATCATTTGCTCAGGACTGGAACGCAGCCCTTGCAAACTGAGACATATGTTTTACCATATGTACACTGCTTTTATATGATCAAAACCCTTCCTTTTCTAAGGTAATAATCAATTTTTTGCTCTGGCAGCATCACTGCTATATCTTTTAAAAAATAAGAAAAATGCACCTTATTAGCCATACACTCCAGTAGCCCTGTTTAAAACAAACTGTTTTTAACATTAGTTCACCACTTTTTTCAGGCTCTTTTTTACTTTTGGCTATGTGATATTAGATAGCTTTACTGTTTTCAATTAAAATATCCCTTTTCAATTAAAATTGTTCCAGTACTGTGTTTGATACACAAGTAACTGGCAGTACCTCTTCTGTCTTGCTGAGAGCGGACGTGGTGTAAATATCTCTTCTCATGGCCTGTGGTGATTCTGTCAGTCTCTGTGTGGTGTGTTGACTCCCCACTCATCTAGGGAATCTGTGACACTTTTGTGTGATTTCAGTTTTTGATGCGAGGTTTTTTTCACATTTATGTTTTTGGCATTCGTCCTCTTGGATTTCTTCATAGACCTTTCTTTTGTTTTTGCAAAGGCTGCAATGTCATATAATAGCACAACTGTTTTGTAAGAATTTTATCATAAACTAACACTGGGAGGCTTATTTTTCTACGTGACAAAACTCTGATGTGCTGTGCTCTTGACCAAACTGGAGGATTACACCTTCCTACCTCTATACATGCAGGTCTCTTTGTCTCTGTTCTCCTTCTCTTTAATGCTGCCTTTTGCTTGACATAGCTGTGTTGGCAGTAGCAATCTGTGTGTGCTTCTTTTAAAGGAAAATTTAAATCATAAGTGACGTTTTTGGTATCTGGAGAAATAGTGCCATAAGCCTGAATCAGTACCTAGTGCAGTCCTTGGTGCAAGGCCCTCAGATGACAGCTAACCTTGACTGTCTAACTTCTATCTCATACTCTATGAACTCCTGAACCATCATCTGATTGTCACCTATTTGTGGACAGCAACCAAGTCACTGAATGTTACTTGGCATGTTTGCTCTTGAGAAGTTGTTTTATACTTGCTGCTGCCCTGAAACCTTGTCTTCAGTAACTGGTAACTGCTGGATAAATAGGGGCCTCTCAGTGCACAGTATCTACGTGACTACAATAAAACCATTGTTATTATTAGTGGTTTTGTACAATATGATACCTATAGTTAAGGCAACAGAATTACATAAGTTCATATCTCAGAAGTCACGGTGTTGCTCTGTATGTGAATTTGTAGAGTTGTTCTGAAAGAAAAAAGGCAAGCCAGTGGAACCCACTCTGAGCTGACTGCAGTCTCGTACCCCAGCAGCGTGCTGTCCTGTGACAAATGATGCTCATCTTGAGGCAGAAAGGTGGGGATCTGTCTGGGGCAGTGTCCCAGTCCTGTGCTGAGGCTGTACTGGGACTGAAATGTCTGACAATTAGTGACAGATGCAGATAAAGCTTGTGAAGAAAGCTGTGTTTTGAGGCTAAGTGAAGATGTTTCCTCACCTCTTAACCACAAAGCTTTTGAGCAGAAGCAATGGCAGCTTAAAAACTACTGTTATCACTGTTTGGAAACCAGCAATCTCAGCAGGTTTGTAATGGGGACACGTGTTTGGAAGATGCACACTGCAGAGTAGTCTTGACAGTTTGCAAGGTGGCGTGCTGCTGGCTCTTCTTCCTCAGGCTAACATCAAACTCAGCAACATCCCCTCAGCATACCTTCGTCCTTTATTCTTCATCTGTCTGCTCTTCTCTATCTTGAATCAGCCAAGGGGGCACATACCACTGAGTGAGAGCTCAGCAAGCTGCCTCCAAATGGAGCTCTCTATCACAGGAACTCTCTTCAAACTGATCAGCTCCTTGTTCCTTCCCTTAGACTGGTTGGTTCCCGGTTAATACATCTCTAGCCTCACCCACCACCCCAACCATGATCACCTGGAGGAAGGCAGAGGCCTCACACAGGTGGGCCAGGTTCTGCCTGTGGGGCCTTGGGGAACAAAACATACTGCTGGGTTGTGACTCATCCATGGGTCAATTCCAACTTGGGGCCCACAGCCCAGGCCCCAGCACTTCAGGTGGTTACTATTATGTCATCTTCTTGAGCTGTCAGTGCTGAAAATACACAGATGTGATTCTGAGTATTGTGCAGATGGACATTGTAAACTGTAGAGATGAGACTAATGGCACTTTCAGATTTCATAGCAAAGTTACGTTCAATATTAAGCAGGTTCAGCTTTATGAAGCCTTCTGCCTTTATATGAATAGACCCTCTTTCTGTTTCCTGTCTGGGGGAGAAGAGCTGAGGTGAAGAGCCTCTATAAGACAAGTTTTACTGCATCTGTATGGAAACCAGGATCTGTTCTCTACATGCCACTTCTTGCTATGTCTACTCAGTGAGCTCATAGTGAATCCATTTGTCACCCCATACTGCTGCTTATTTTGCCAGTTCACATGGGCAGAAAGGAGGTGTTTAGACACACTTTTGCACAGCTTACTGTGTGATGAAGCACTAGGCTTTGCATACTTTGAAGGTCACACCAGCAGTGTGGTGTGGGTTTGTATGACACTAGATTTGCCATATATTGCTCTTGCCATTCAGAAATGAAAGAATGGACAGTCCTCAGTAAACGACTACCAGGGTGGAAACATATGCTGAACAAGAACGTATGGAAATAGGCAGGGAGGACAGCACAGGGGCTGGGAAAGAATAGGATGAAGTGGCCAATGTCAAGCATGGTGCAGAAGCTATTGAGGGATCACCTGATACCTCAGGGCTGAACTTTTTGTAATTCGTTAACCACATGGTAGAAACATACACCAGAGTATCATTCACGGGTCTGCCCAATAGGTGGGAGCATTGTGAGGGATTCAACAAGTGCCACATGCATCATTTTCTGAATTGCTCTGAAGTCTGTTGTGCAAAGGGGAAAAAAAACAAGTTAATGCTGTGGAAGAGCAAGTAGTGATGATTAGGCCAAAACCAGGAATACTTATATTTTTTAAGCTCTGGCTTATAGATCAATCTGCTAATGTTCTAGTTTATTTTGACTCTCTAGCTTTCAGTGGACTGAATTTTCCTAAGGTATGTGTTTTGTGTGTGCAAAGACAAATTGCTTAAAAATTCTGCACTGTAGATAACTGAGATGTTAGAATTGTGCTGTTATATGAAAACACTCAAAGCTATATACGGAAAACAGTATTTCTGATATCAATCAAAAGCTAAGCACTGTGTAGATTATGATGATAAATGTATGGTTTATGGTAGAAGATAATAAACAGAAATCAGGAGCAAAGTCTGGCTACAGTAACAACAAATGAACTGTTGTACTTAATTCTTTAAGTTACAGAACTGTATACACAGTGCTATTAATATCACACAGCTAATCAAAAGTCCTCTTTTTACTGTAAAATAATATTGAACCCCAAATGAACAAAATTGCATCAAAGTTGGAATTTGGTTTTGTCACGCTCACACTACACAGGCAGTGCATATTGCACTCTCTTTTGCAGTAATAGAAGTAACACAACTACAGATGGTGTTCTACCTCTGGGTTATGAAAAAAATTCAAAATAGCTTATTGATTTTCTATTTGAATGTGTGTGTGTAACCTTAAGCGCATAACTGGAAACACAACAACTTATATACAGTGCAAGAAAACTGAAATTTTACTCTGTGCCCCTCTCTCCACATCTTTCCTCTGTCTGTGCACCACCATACATACGTGATGTCCATGTGCACCTTCATGCCCATGTGATGCCTGTGTTTAGCTACAGGAGAAGGCACAGACAGTGGGTCAGCTGCACTGTTTGGCGTCTGGAAGGTTGCCTGGCAGGTGGATTTCTGCATCCTAGGAGATAGGCAGTACTGGAGGAGGTATCAGCTCCTCACTTCATGCTGTAAGATCTCAGTGCCCTGTAGGGATGCCAAAGAGCTCATCCACCAGCTTAAACTAATAGGGAAGGGCTAGAAAACAAAAATGTTTCCTGTTTCATAAACCTCTGCAGCTTGAAACTCAGGGCAGTTATGATCTGCCTGCCTGAGAAGAGGTTGTAGTGGTACTGGAAGATATGCAGATAAGGACTAATGGAGCAAGTCAAGAGTGTGCTTCTGTGTAGTCTTTGCTTACTCAATCAGTAACTTCTATAAAAAGATCTTTATGGTAGAAACTGCAAGTTAACAAGGCACCACCTGCAGAAGAGGTAGGTACAGTTCATTTCCTGGTGATATCTCAATGTGGCTTCCAGGCTTTTGAATTTAACAGTTTGCCTCTTTTTTTCCATGAACTATTATCTTGTGTCTGTTTTCTGAGATAGTGTATAAACCTCTTGTTGTCCTTCTGATAGGGCAGCATGTTTAGAGATTCCATACATGTGTGCAGACCAGACATGCATGGCTATAGCATGGCTATTGGCATAGCATAAAGAAACTGTACATAAGCTATGTATATTATGATCTTTCAGGGTACTTCATAGAATCATAGAATGCCAGGTTGGAAGGGACCTCAAGGATCATCTAGTCTGACTTTTCAAGATAGAAAACTACAGTTTAAATGAGATGACTTGTACAGTTCTTTCTTTTGTCTCACAGTTGGGAGCAGGGTAGGAAACCTATATTTCCTCAGCTGCCATCAGAGTTCTGTCATGTGGCTTCAAATAACACAGTGCAGCAATAGCCAGCAGAAGACATGCAGCTGGCTTAGAAAAGGAAGATGATGGGTGGACATCATCGGTAGCAACGAGTTGAAGTTGGGCATGGACCTTATTTTTATTGTTTAAAGGTTTGCAATCCATTGAACATGACATTCTGGAAGAGCAAACAGTGTCATCAAACAACTTTAATTGTGGGAACCAAACATGGGAAGATTCAGAAAAAAACAAGAAACCATGAATATGTAATGTTTGAAGTGTTACATTACATTACCACTTCCTTCTCTAGAACTGTTTAGGGCTGTGCAGGGTTTCTCTGCAGTAGGCTATTTACTCTTGCTTCCACAGCAGCTGCCTGCTCTTTAAAGCTTCTTCCTGATAGTTTTCATGTAGTAGAGCTGCTTCCTCTTTTTTGTGAACCAAAACATTACAGTATTTTTTTGCAATTTCAGCACTGAGATTCAGAATCTTCTATTTTTGTTACTATGATTTTTATTATTTTTTTCAAGTATTTATAAAAGATGTAATAGGATTTTTCATCTGTGTATCTAATAAGAAAATGCTTCTGTAAACAGCTGTCTCAATGTGTGTTGAGACAAATCATGAGCAAGGTTTTGAGCTGGACTGGGGATGTGCTGACACAGCTGCCCATCCTTTCACAATACCCTGTGTATTGCTGTAGTTAGCTAAGGCCTGGCTGCAGCCTGTTCTTTCTGTGGTAACCTGCCTTAGTGGTAGCAGAAATGAGGACGATTTACAAATGGTGAGCTAAAACCTAAACCAAAACCAACTAAGTTTTTTGTAAAGTAAAACCAGAAATTTTCTGTTTCAACAGAGATGGGTGTAGATGACCATACTTCACTGTCCCCTTGTCTTACCCAGCTTTGTGGCTTTCAGACTTTTAGCCGCTGAAACTTAGTACGTAAACACATTTTTTTTGTGTGTGCCATCAAAAAATTTGGTCTTCCTCTGGGAATTCTGTCCTTCTCTCCAAGACAGTATCTGTCCAAATGTGAGGTGGGTTTTATAGGAATTTACTTTTTTTTTTCCTAAGGGAATCTGCCCTATGAAATTCAGCTGTATC
>VYZX01032810.1:659756-684900 GCA_013401335.1 Brachypteracias leptosomus | reverse complement strand
GGGGAAGGGAAGGGAAGAGGGGGGGGGGAATGACCTCAGTGTGAAGAAACTTTATTTTCTCCTGCCTCTTGATTTATGTGGGGAATCTGTTGCATGATTAGCGCCTATCATCAATAACCAGGCGGCGGGGGCTGACAGCTGCTGAGTGGAATGAAGAAACCCTGTGAAGCAAATAGCTACAAATTTCCCTGACAGCCCCGCTTCGATTACACGGCGTCAGCTGCCAAAACACCCGCTCCTGCAGGGCCATGAATAGCTGAGCAAGAGAGGAGCACGGGTGGTGGTGGCACTAAGGGGGTGGGAGATGTTCACACCCCCCCCCAGAGCTCCCGTCCCCTCGGTGAGGGCATCTGGGGATCGTTGTTCTTGCTCGCTGGAGATGCTGCTGCAGAGGGATCACCTCTGGTGAGGTGTGGTAGAGATTGTGGTTCTTCCCAGGTGGAGGTGATCCCGATGGAAGTGAGTTTAGGACTTGTTATGGGGTGGATTTCCAGGTGGAGCTTCTCTGGGAATTGGTGGATGAGCAGATTTTTAGGGTGTGTGGAGAAGAGTGTGGGCAGCAGGTGGAGGGAGGTTCTGCTCCTCTTCTCTACCCTGGTGAGGCCACCTCTGGAGTGTTGGGACAAGTTCTGGGATCCCCAGATCCAGAGGGACAAGGAGCTACTGGAGAGAGTCCAGTGTGGAGATGCTGGTGGGACTGGAGCATCTCTGTGCCCAGGACAGGCTGAGAGCCCTGGGGCTGCTGAGCTGGAGAAAAGAAGCCTCAGAAGGGATCTGATCAATGCTGATCAATAGCAAACTTCATGGATGTGCCCCTGGCAACCTCGGGACCTTCTCTCCTTGCTTTAATAACGAGGATCTTTTCCACCAAGGAGGGCAATGGGGGGTGCAGAGCCCACCACAGCTCTGACCACCCAGGTTCCTGCCCCAGGTTTTGGAGATGACAGTTGCAGAGCAAGCAGAGAAGAAGCACTTTGTAAACGAAGATGAATTTGGCAGCTTCCATGGGAAGGTTTGTCAGCAAACACTGGCTGGGACACATGATTTCCTTCGTCTGGGAGGTTCAGCCCCCACCAGGTCCTGCAGCAGCTCAGCCTCATCTTCCAGGGGTCTGGTGCCTGCAAGCTCCTACACCCAGGACTTGCCATTCCCTGGCCAGTTTCTGCTTGAACTTTCTTTCTCTCTTGAAAATAACACAAAAGGATGGAAAAGACCTTTAAGATCATCAAGTCCAACCATTCCCCATCCCTGCCAGGGCACCACTAACCCCTGGCCCTCAGCACCACATCTCCACGCCTTGGAAACCCCTCCAGGGATGGGGACCCCACCACTGCCCTGGCCCTTTGAAGTTGGTCACTACAAGGTCTCAACAAGCAGAGGACGGGACCCACCAGGCAGAGGTTTGGGAAGAAGAGGCGTTGCCTGAGGTTTCCTATAGGAAAAGAACATTTTCCAGAGGCAGGCATGGTTTGAATTTAGGCTTTTCGTGTCGAGCTGAGTGCCAGCGTTAGCATTTAATTGTGTTTTGATGTTTATTTCTTTGAAAGCTGCGGAGCAGGGACCGGCTGGAGCCCTTCTGCTGAAATCTGGTTCTCATCTGCACGTGGCAGGGAAATGCCTCTCCTGGGATGGGGTTCCCAAAGGGAGGGCTCTGAGGCTGGGGGGGCAGGTTCACCCCAACAGCCCGAGCTCAAAACTTCACCCCCTGCATCAAAGGGAGAAAACATTGCAGCTTTTTTTCCTTAAAAAAAATCAGAATTTTGCCTTTTTTCCTTAAAACATGTAGAATTTTGCCTTTTTCCTTAAAAAAAATCAGAACTTTTCCTTTTTTAACTCATTTGGTTTAAAAACACCTCCCAGTGGTGAGGTTCTTCATGGACACAAGGCACCAATTTCTTACTGGGATTTTTTTCTTCTCTTCCAGCACATCAGGACCAGCATCGGGGTGAGGACCAGTCAAGGGGTTAGAGGAGAGGCCTCCTCAAGGCTCTGCAGGTCCCGTGTGATGCTCACTCAACCTGGAGCCCCAAGTCCCATCGTTTTCTGCTGGAAGCTCTCCAGGGGCTAATGAAATATTGATGACTCGAGACACTTGGTCTCCGAGGTAAGAAAAGAAACTGGTTTTATCGTGGAGAGGAACTTGAGGGGAACATTTTATTAGAGAGCAAAGTGCTTAGAAATATTGTATTCAGAAGGGGATGGTGCCTGAATTCCCTCCTGAGGAGCATCTCAGGTGCTGAGATGGAAAGCCAAGTGGTTCCTTACCCGGATGTATGAAGCTGCCATGGGGTTGAGGTCTTCTAAGGATGGGGATGGGGTCTGCTCTGAAATGCAGCTGCTGGTGGTGAAGGGGATTTGATCTCCAATACAGCATCTGTGTCCTCCTCGCTGGTGTTTCCTCACCCTCATCACCACATGGTTTTGGTAGGAGATGTGGCCTCCTGTCCAGCACCTGAAAGGAGGTTGGATCCAGGTGGGGCTGGGCTCTTCTCCCAAGGAACAAGGGACAGGACAAGATGTTGCATCAGGGGAGGTTGAGGTTGGAGCTGAGGAACAATTTGTTGGTGGTCAGGGCTGTGAAGGGCTGTGCCAGGCTGGGCAGGGCAGTGGTGGAGTCCCCATCCCTGGAGGGGTTTGCAAGGGGTGGAGATGTGGTGCTGAGGGCCAGGGGTTAGTGGTGCCCTGGCAGGGATGGGGGAATGGTTGGACTCAATGACCTTCAAGGTCTCTTCCAACCAGAACAATCCTCTGAGGAGGGCTTGGGAAGGTTCCCCATCATCTGGGGTGGAAATCCTTCTCTTGGCAGCTCAGGATGGATCCATCAGCCACACTCAACAGGGCACGATGCTCCAAAGCTCTCTCTGATCTTCCCCTCACCTGCTCATCCCCTGGCACCAGGTTATTTCTTCAGGTTTTACTTTCTCTCAGCTTTCCTTCCCAAAACCACTGCAGGGCTCACCTCGGTTCACGGGCTGGTCAACGTCCCCATCCCTCCCTAACTTTATAAGGCAATTTCATGAATTATACAGTGTGGTAACAGAAGGAGCTAAATAAAGCTGCAACACTAGCTGTGTTTAATAAATACACCCTCGCTATCCATGGAAGCTATTTTGCAAGTCAAAAATATGGCACACGATGATCTCGCTGGCGATGGCAAATTTTTGAGATTACTGCTAGGTCAGCACTATTTTATGCTAAATCCCATCCACTAAAAATAAAAGGAGGAGGCTGCGGAGCAGACGTAGCTTCTCCGTGGGCTCCTCGCTGCCGGGGACCTCCCGAGAGAAGGAGTGAGGTATAAAAGGGTGAATTTGTCTTTCTTCCCCCCAACAGACTCTAAGGAACCTCTGGGGAATTTGAGAGAGCTCTTTAGGTGATGCCAAGAGGGATTAAAAATAAAGGTGACCCTCATCCACGGCCTGATCCTGGGAGGAGCTGAGCGGCTGCCTGGAGAAGGAGCAGGAGAGGGTGCAGAGGAGGTGCTGGGCTTGGAGCTGCTGCTGGAAGTCCACTCAAGGGGACAACCTGGCAGGGGGGTGTTGCTGCTGTCATCGTGCTCAGCTGCTCTTGGTGGGCAAGAAGGTGGTTTCGAGGAGCAGAAGAAGCAGGTTTTGAGGAGCAGAGGGAAAGGGTTTTGAGGAGCACACGAGAAAGTTTTGAGGAGCAGAAGAAAAAGGTTTTGAAGAGCAGAGGAAGAAGCTTTTGAGGAGCACAAGAAGGTTTTGAGGAGCACAAGAAGAAGGTTTTGAGGAGCACAAGAAGGTTTTGAGGAGCACAAGAAGAAGGTTTTGAGGAGCACAAGAAGGTTTTGAGGAGCACAAAAAGAAGGTTTTGAGGAGCACAAGAAGGTTTTGAGGAGCACAAAAAGAAGGTTTTGAGGAGCACAAGAAGGTTTTGAGGAGCACAAAAAGAAGGTTTTGAGGAGTAGAGAAAGAAAGTTTTGAGGAGCACAAAAAGAAGGTTTTGAGAAGCAGAAGGAGGTTTTGAGGAGCACAAGAAGAAGATTTTCAGGAGAACAAGAGGCAGGTTTTGAGGAGCAGAGGAAGAAGGTTTTCCAGCCCAAAGCCATCCTGGTGGTTAATTATGTAATTAATACCTGAGATAAATTGCTCAGTGCTGTGATTGTTTGCAAAAAGGCTTTTTTCTCCCCATCCTGGAGGTTTTGTCAGGAGTTCCTGTGGCTCCAGCAGCTCCTGGGTGATGGGTGTTGGAGGCAGACATCACAGCACCCGAGTGCCCCTCGTGCTTGGGCTGTATTTCTGATATTTTATGAAATATTCTCTTTGTTCCTCCCGGCCCTCCTTGAGCTGAAGTGATGCCGGGGTTTGAAGTGCAGGCAGCTCTCTTTTCAAATGCTTCCTCTAAAAACCCCTCCGATATTGCAGCTCTCAGGAGTCCCCCCCTTTTTCTGCCAACCCTTTCCATTACTCGTGTCCTTTGTTCTGCCTCCTTCAAGCCCAGTCCCCCTCCCACTACTCCTGACAGAGGAATCCAGAGTACAAAGCTCTCTACCAGTGCCCTGATCACTTTCTGCCTCCATCCCTACAGCATCCTTCACGATTCCATCCCCTCCCTGGCTCTCCAGCTCTTCCCAAACTCCCTTTCTGCATCTTAAGACACAAATTGCTCCTGCCCCACATGGGGGGGTGGGATCAGCATCCTTTGAAGACCAGGAATTGGTGGAGTCCCCATCCCTGGAGGGGTTTCCAAGGCGTGGAGATGTGGTGCTGAGGGCCAGGGGTTAGTGGTGCCCTGGCAGGGATGGGGAAAGGTTGATCTCAATGATCTTCAAGGTCTCTTCCAACCACAACAATTCTCTAAGGAGGGCTTGGGAAGGTTTCCCACCATCTGGGGTGGAAATCCTTCTCCTGGCAGCTCAGGATGGATCCAGCAGCCACACTCAACTGGGCACGATGGTTTCTCTGCTCTGGCTGGCAGCAGATGCTGGGATGAGGTGGCTCCCAGTGGCTCGTGGTCCTTGACTGGTCAGGGCTTGCTCTGCTCCCCACTCAGGCAGCCAATTGCAGGAACACTCTCGCTCTTGGAAATTTCTCCTGTGCCCATAAGTAGATTTTGATCCTTTCCTTCCAGCTGCTGCTGTTCTAAGAGCCCCTGTTCCTTTGGTTACGGCTCCCCAGACAGCGGCGTGTGGAGCATCTCTCCTCCAGAAAATCCATGCAAAACCATCTGTGATTTTCTGCTCTCGGATGGATAATTGGATTTTAGCAGAGGGTGGGCTCAGGGCTTAGGTTTGTTTCCTTGCCTGGAAGCTCCAAGGTACTTACAACCAGGCTCCAAGAGGCTTTCAGAGGAGAACAAAGCCCTGCGTGCCTGTTCCTGGCTGGAGATGAGAAGCTTGTCACCAGCACTCCAGTTAGAGAATTAAAGAACCATTGAATGGGTTGGGTGGGAAGGGATTTTTAGAGATCGTCTCATCCAACCCCCCTGCACTGAGCAGGGACATCTGCAACTATCTCAGGTTGCTCAGAGCCCTGGCCAACCTCCCCTGCAATGGTTCCAGGGATGGGGCAGCCACCACCTCTCTGGGCAACCTGCCACAGGCTCTCACCACCCTCAGTGTCCAAAATTTCTTCCTCCCCTCTAGTCTCAATCTCCCTCTTTTAGTTTCAAACCATCCCCCCTTGTCCTGTCCCAACAGGCCCTGCTAAAAGTCTTCTCCCAAGGAACAAGCGAGAGGACAAGAGGAACCGGCCTCAAGTAGCCCCAGGGGAGGTTTTTGTTGGAGCTGAGGAACAATTTGTTGGTGGTCAGGGCTGTGAAGGGCTGTGCCAGGCTGGGCAGGGCAGGGGTGGAGTCCCCATCCCTGGAGGGGTTTCTAAGGCGTGGAGATGTGGTGCTGAGGGACAGGGGTTAGTGGTGCCCTGGCAGGGATGGGGAATGGTTGGACTTGATGACCTTCAAGGTCTCTTCCAACCAAAATGATTCTATGATATTGCAATGGCCAAAGCCCCAAACAGGTTCGGGTCACGCTGACCAAAGGGTCTCAGCCCAATTCCCTTGGGCTACATCCCTATGGGATTCGGGACATTCCTCCCGTGTTTTCCTCAACCTTCTTTCCCTCACAGCTCCGAGGAGGAGGAGGAAACATTTGTCTGGAAGAAGCCAATCTCTGGCCAACCTCCCTCCTCTGGGGGACCCTCTGTTAGAGGGAGGTTTAATTTTAAGCTGCGCTTTGCCCCACAACATTAGCTTAACTTCATCAAGGGGTGAGCCAACAAAACCCAGAAAAATCCACCCAGGTTACATTTTACTCACTTTTCTTCCACCTTTGGAGATGAAAATCCAACCTCGCTACGATTTATTGGTGGCCTGAGGAGCTGGGCTCTGAATCCTGCATCTTTGGGATGCTGGCAGCCCTGCTCCCTATAAATCTTAACTAGGATTCCTAAGCCCTTTTCTGCCAGCTGCTTTCATGTATTCAGAACCTTTTCCGTGCAGTAGCCTATGAAAATATTGAACCCATGCCCAGAGCAACACCAGGATATGAAGGGGAAAACTTTAAGATGTTTTGTAACTCTTTTTTTTTTTTTTTTTTTTCCCAGAACCTGCCAAATCTTAATTTTTCCAGTTTACAAGTAAGAGCCTCTAACCATCTGTTTGCTGTCAACCCGTGTTTGTTTGGAAAGGGGGTTTTTATGATTTTTTTTCCATCTCGCACTCCTGTTCTTACAAGGGGTTTAGTGAACTCCATAAACGTCAGCTTTCACAGTTGTTTGGGGAGGCAGTTATGATTTAGGATTTAATCAGAATTGAGCAGTCAGTGTCTTTAATCAATCCGTGTGCAGATCAAAACAAAAGGAGCGGGAGACTGAGAAATGAAACATTTAATGCATCCCAACAGCCTTTGAAAAGAGCCTTATTTCCAACATAATAGCTACCAGGAATCATTATAACAAACTTTAAAAAAAAAAAAATAATAACCCTCCAAAACTGCTTGTCGCTGTTTTGGTTTTTTTTTTTTTTTTAAAAGATAAAAAGGGGCTAAGGCAATTTCAGGCTTAAAAGCAATTCCAACCTTTTATCTCATTAAGTATTAAAAATAAACCAGCGTCAGGCTCTCTGGGGCTGCTGGGAGCTCTCGGTGCTAAATATGGGGTTGGTGATGCTCAGAGATCCCTTTGCTCACCCCAATGTGCCCAGCCTGGTTGGTGGTTCATGCCTTGACCTCTCCCTGCTCTCCACAGAGATGCCAGAGATGGATACAGGGATTTCCAGCATGGAAATGAGGAGGGATGGGAAGCACCAGCATCGTTCCCCTGGCAACCCTCCATCCTTCTGCCTGTGCTTGAGGACACAACCCCAGGCTGTTCCACCTCACCCTGGAGCATCTCACCCACCACATCCCACAGCCCGAGGTTATGGGGTGTTTGGGGCTCCAATATGGAAAAATCCCGAATTATCCCGAGGGGAATGGAATGACCCAGCATCTCCTCCGCAGTGGCTGGATCCCTCGTTAGCTGGAGTGATGGTCATGGTTAATGAAGCACCAGGAAAACCAAGTGGATTGGGGTGGGAAGTGGGGCAGTACTGGCTTGGCTTGGCTCAGCTCAGCCTGATTTGGCCCAGCTTGGCTCAGCCTGGCCTGGTTCAGCCTGGGATGGCTTGGCTCAGCCTGGCTTAGCTCAGTTTGGCTCAGCCTTGCTTGGCTCAGCTCAACTCAGCCCAGTTCGGCTTGGCTGAGATGGGCTGAGCTGGGCTGAGCTGAGCTGAGCTGGGTGGAGCAGGGCAGGGCTGAGCTGAGTTTAGCTGAGCTGGGTGGGGCTGAGCTGGGTGGAGCAGGGCTGAGCTGAGTTTAGCAGAGCTGTGTGGGGCTGAGCTGGGCTGGGTGGAGAAGGGCTGGGTTGAGCTGAGCTGTGTGGGGCAGGGCTGAGCTGAGCTTAGCTGAGCTGGGTGGGGCAGAGCTGGGTGGAGCAGAGCTGAGCTGTGTGGAGCTGAGCTGGGCTGGGTGGAGCAGGGCAGGGCAGAGCTGAGCTTAGCTGAGCTGGGTGGGGCGGAGCTGGGTGGAGCAGGGCTGAGCTTAGCTGAGCTGGGCTGTGCTGGGCTAGGCTGGGCTGAGCTGGGCTTTGCTGGNCAGGTGGGGGCTTAGCGGATCTGGGCTGTGCTGGGCTCGGCTGAGCTGAGCTGGGCTTTGCTGGGCTCGGCTCGGGGGCGCCCCCTGCCGGCCGGTCCCGGTGCAGACCCAGGGGGTCGGTGGGCGGGGGGAGAAGCCTCAGCCAGAAGCGGCCCCGCCCCGCTGGGTAATTAAAGCCTCATTAACGCCACGTTGTGCTCATTAGAGCCCCTCCAGCCGAGCCGGGAGCCGAACCAGACCCCCTGCGGCATCAATAAGTGTCATCCTGGGGTCAGTTTGGGACCCTCACTCCCAGGAGGACCTTGAGGGGCTGGAGCGTGTCCAGGGAAGGACAAGAAGCTGGGGAAGGGGCTGGAGCAGGAGTGTCCTGGTTCCGCTGGATGGAAGCCCAGCCAAGCATGGTCTGCAGGCCAGGAGCTGACCTGAGTTGGCTCCAGGAGTGGCCCATGAACATCACCCTCGATATAAAGGGGAAGTTTAGTGAGGATGGGGGTCATCTGCTCCTCTGGCATGGTCTCCTCCTGACCCTGCTCCTCATCGTGCTCCAGAGGACATCCCCTGTTTGCTGGGACCATCATAGCTTGGCTGGGGTGAGTACAACTCTGTTTACTTTATTTACTGGTGTTAGTTTGGCTGTTTCATGGAATCAGCTTCATGTTGCCCCAGGGGAGGTTGAGGTTGGAGCTGAGGAACAATTTGTTGTTGGTCAGGGCTGTGAAGGGCTGTGCCAGGCTGGGCAGGGCAGTGGTGGAGTCCCCATCCCTGGAGGGGTTTCCAAGGTGTGGAGATGTGGTGCTGAGGGCCAGGGGTTAGTGGTGCCCTGGCAGTGGTTGGACTCCATGATCTTCAAGGTCTATTTCAATCCAATTTCCATACCAGCCCCTGGTGTTGAAGCTCAAACCACTGAGTTCTGCTTTGTTCTAAAGAGCTTTGCTGCTTCTCTCCTCTTTTTTTTTGCTAGTATGGCCCCATATCTGGTTTTGGTTGCTACTATGGCCCCATCCTTGGTTTGCCAGCACCAGGAGCCAGGGTGCTGGCAAATGTGACCTTCATCAGGAATTTACTCCTGCTGAAGCCCAGCCTGAACGTCTCCTGGCCCCGCAACAAACCCCAGTTGCTTTGTTGCTGCTACTCTATAAAATTCCCTCTGAATCATGGGGGAAATGGGATTTTAAAACCAGCTTTAAAGGCCTCCGGGGACTCCACATAACCCCACGCACCTTCCTCTTTATTTGTCCCCTTGTTGTAATCCCCTCCACTTAGGATGTGTGGGCAGAGCCCAACATCTGGCTCTCATCACACCTTCTGCTGGCTCAGGGCTGAGATGGCTCCCAGATGTGGCAGCGTGTTGGTGCCTCCTCAGCCACTTGCCTTCATGGTGGGGGATGAGCAGAGGTGGGGGGGACACTGAGTAAGTGGGTTAGGGGCATGTAGGGGCTGGTCCTTGTTTCATACTCCTGCTTGGGAAGGGTCTTGTCTTTGAGGAGAACCTGTAGAAGTCATCCAGAGCTCAGGAGGTTTCCCTCTAGTCTCCTCCAGCCTTGCCACAACCATCGTCTGGGCTGGTTGTGAAGGTGTTGGATGGTCTTTAGTGGTCTCCTCACTAACCTCACCCCTGAGGCTCTTTCTTGGGGTGCTTTGGTTCGGATTCAAGTGCTGGTTTGGTGTGTCCATGTGCTGGCAGAGGAGGTGAGCAGGGCCAGCAGTGAAACCTGCTCTGGGATGGTGGTGTTGGCAGGTCTGAAGCTCTTTGATGCTCAGCATGGATGTAGCTTTGGCTCATCTTTGTCATTGATAGGGTGTGTTTATCTAAAAAGAAATCTAGTTTTCATTATGGGGCTTTTTTCAGTGAGCAGGGAGGGGGTGGTGGAGCCCTCCTGGAGAAGCTGCTGGTTAAAATGCCTCTGCAGATACCCTCCTTAGACAGAACAGCTCTGCTGCCTGGAGGCATTTCCATGGTGCTGAACTTCTGCTGTGGAGGAAGGCAGCATATCAGAGAGCCTGGATTCCTCCAAGGCAAACACATCTCTCCTCATCTGCTTCTCCTCTTTGATGCATTTTTATGTTGAGGGCCCTAAGTGTTCTTTTAATAGCTCTGGCCCTGTCAGAGGAGCTGGGGTTGCTTTGTTTCCTTCCAAAGCTTCTCTCCACAAAGCTCCCTGACAGCTCCAGCTCGGTGGTGGAGGTTGCCAAGCCCCTGGGCTCCACCAGCCCTGAGCTGGGAATATCTGTAGCTTCCAACAGCCATGCTCCAAAAATGCATCGTGTCAAATGATTTGCCTGGATGACTGGCAGCTCCCAGGAGGAGCCCAGGCTCTTAATTGCTGTTGTTCCTGGTGTCATTAAGCCTGTCTGGGGTTGGTTATGGGGGTGTTGGGATCTACAGGCTCATGCGTGGCTGCAGGATGGTGCTCAGCTGAGTCCTCCTCAGGTTCCTCCTGCCCCAGCTGGTCTGTGGTCACCCTTGGTGGTTTGATGCTCGTGAGCTGGAGAAAGGCAGAACTTGGAGGGATGCACCAAGCACCCAACACCCTCAATTCTGTTCTGATGGCCACAGGTTTCACAGCATTGGAGATGTTTCTCATCCCTTCTCCTGCACCACTGCTTGGTCCAAGGGCATGAGATGGGGAGTATCAAGTTGTGTGACAGCCAGGTTTGAAGCTCAGCATCTCAGAGGTCCTCACTTGATGTCCTGCTAGAGCTGTAGCTGCTGGTGGAGACCCCCTTGTGCTTCTGGAGTCTTTGGGAAGCCAGGTAGAGGAGTAGGACGAGCAGGTGACCACTAGTGACATCCCCAGAGCACACAGGAGGGCTGGTGCAGGCACCTTTTGGCAATAACCTCAGCCAGATGCTTTATCACCCTGGGAAGGGTCCTTGCCTCCAGCCAGGAGCTCCCATGGAGGTGGGGGGAGCTCTCCTCTCTTGCCCCATGCTCCTAGAAGCACCTCCTGTAGGTCTCTGGCTTGGCTCTGGGATTTCTCCACTCACATGGTGACCAAGGATGATGGTCTAAGGGGAGGCAGATCCACACCTGGTGCTGAGCTTGGTGCAACCCTGATGTGCTCTGGGATGCCACCAAGTGACCCGAGGGGCTATCTCAGAAACATCTCCTGGGGTACCACCAGTCTGGGGGTCCCTACATCGAGGTGCCTCCAGCTTCTCTGTGCTCCTGCAGATGAAAGGGGGAGCCAGGGAAACCTGTGGCTTCTCTTGCTTTCAAGAGCAGTTTCCTTGGCCTCTTTCTTGCTCGTGGGGCTGCATTTTTAATTAGCTTTCTTAAAAATATAATTTAAAAATCCTTTCTTCTCCTCGCATTTTTATCTCAGCTTAGGATGCACAAAGCTTGACTATTTTGTTCTCGGAGTCAGCTGGATGATCAAGGTTTTTGCAGCCTCCTAAATTATTAAAGGAAACTCAGTTACTCACTAAATATTATTGCTTCCACCCTGTCAGGGGGAAGATCACAGTAATATTTTGTTAATTCAAACATCTCTCTCTTTTCTCTGAGGCTCTTGATGACAGGCAAAGAGCTCGCAGAATATACAGAGGTGCTCGTTACAGAAGGAGGACATAATTAATTTCAGCAGTTGCAATAAGTCTTTGCTACAAGCAGAGCAGAATCGGGGACGTGGGGCTGGCTTGGAGGTTCTTCTCCATGGTGGTTGGGTTGATCTTCAGGTGAACCATGGGGGTAAGGTGTGATGATGGGGTGGTGGGATGTTGGTCTGCACATCTCAGCTACTTGCCTGGCTGGAGATGGGTTGGTGGTCAGGGGATGGAGCGTTGCCATCCCTCTGGCGTCAGAAGGTGCTGGTGTCCAAGTGGTGTGTGCCCAAGGTGGAGATGCTTGTTGCATGGGTTGAGGTCTCTCAAGTGGTGCCCAATTGCTGGCAGGGCATCGTGAGCCCCACATGGGGATGGGGAAGGTGGGCGTGCAGCTCCCATTGCCACTGCTCCATAGAATCATGGAAAGGTTTGGGTTGGAAGGGACTTTTCAAGGTCATCTAATCCAACCTCCTGCACTGAGCAGGGACATCCGCAACTAGATGCAACCATATATATAGGTGCTGGAGCAATGCCCACCATGGATGTCCTGCTCTGCCCCATGGAGATGGAGCAGTGCTTGCCATGGATGCCCTACCTCCCTTGGGGTCTGCAGGGCACAATCCTTCCTACATCCCTTGAGCATCACTCCGCTGCTCTTGTCCCTCCAGGGCTGCTGAAGGTGGTGGAGCAGAGGGGCAGCCAAGGGCACAATGTGTCCCTGATGCTGGGACCCACACGTAGGGCTGCAGCGTGGGGTGGCAGAGCTCTGCTGGCGTCACCATCACTTGGAGAGGTTCCCCATGAGCTGCAGAGCTCCTTGGTGGGATCTCATCCCTGCGATGCTACCACGCACAGCGCGGGCTCCGTGCGGCTCTGTGGCAACTTGAACATTGGTGTGAAAATACTTTGGTGGGGGTTTTTCTTTTTTTTTTTTTTCCTAACTCATTACAAGCTAAACAGCTCAAACAAGTCTTCAAGGTGAAATCTGCTTTCCATTTACTCCATCAAGGCACCGTGGCTTCATTTTCCCCTCGGCTCCATTTCCATACGCAGCGTTCGGGCGCTTTTGCTCCGCTACATATTGTCAACATTAAATAACCTCTTTTTGTGGTTACATCATAAAAAATTCTTCAGATCTCGGGAGCAGGCGGCGGGTATTTGCATATGTATATCTTTAATTTTCGCAGAACAGGCTGGCTACCAGATGGGGGAAACCAAATAAGCCTCCAACATTTATCTGAGCCTTCGACGTTTTCCTGTGTTGTTAACCGCAGAGGAAACTAAGGTGGTTTTTCAGCCCTGCCAGCCCCTAACCTTCGAATATTTTCACAGGGAGGGGGGGAAAAGGGAGGGGGAGGCTTTTTCCTTCAAGCCAGATGGCCGTATGGAATCAATAAAAGGCAGTTTTCAAAAGTTTGTTTACTTAACATGGGGTAGAATATGCCTTTGTGGTCCCTTTGCACAGCGGAAAAACGCGATCCAGCAACCCGGCTAATGAGGATGGGGAGGGTGGTACCAACCTGGGGACAAGCCCCCTCTCAGTATTGGATATTTGCCTTAATTTTTCTACCCCAGCAGCCAATGGGGTCCGTAGCTGGTCGGCACCCTGGGCTGGGTGCTCCACAACTGCTGAAACCCCAAGTTGGGGACATGGGGGCTTGTCCCAAAGGACTTGCTGCGTTTTCTTAGACTGGTTTGGGTTGAAGGGACCTTTCAAGGTCATCCAGTCCAGCTCTTCTGCAACCAACAGGGACATCTGCACCTAGAGCAGGTTGCTCAGAGCCTTGGCCAACCTCACCTGCAATGGTTCCAGGGATGGGGCAGCCACCACCTCCCTGGTCAAGGTCTCACCACCCTCAGCACCAACAATTTCTTCCTTCTTTCTCATCTAAATCTCCCTCTTTTAGTTCAAACCATCCCCCCTTGTCCTGTCCCAACAGGCCATGCTCAAAAGTCTGTCCCCATCTTTCTTGTAGACCCCCTTAAAGTCCTGCAGGGCCCCCAGAAGGTCTCCCTGGAACCTTCTCCTCTCCAGCCTGAACAACCCCAACTCTCTCAGAGGGATCCCCCCAGTTTTGGGGCAACATGGGACAGGAATTATAGGGTTTTTTTTCCCCATGTACAAGCCCAGATTTCAGGATTTGGGGTGTAATGCTGTTATTTTGGCTAGAAGGGTGTTGCCCTTGCTCCTCCCCACCCTAAAACCTGCACCAAAGGCCCCGCGCTGCGTGTGAGAAAACTTGTAAGGTATTAATCTCCCCCCATAATTGTTTTTTAAACATCCCCAATTACAGGAGCAGAGCAGCACAACAACAATGTGGCCTTGTCTGGGAGGCAGAGCCTCTCATTAGGGCAATCTGTCATCTGCTAATTCCCCAGAGCCCCGGCAGAAAGGGGGGGGATCAAACCCCCTCCTGAGTGATTCCCCCTGACACACAATGGCACATTTCAGCCATGGTTCAGGAAATGTAACATCGTTCCTCCAACAAGGGGCCTTCCACCAGGATTAATTGGCTCCTAAGTGGTTGCATGTGTCGTGGTTGCCTCAGATCTTGGGGTGGAAAGGGGGAGATCTTGGGCTGGTTACGGGGACTCATCCAGCTCCCCAAGGGCAGAGCCTGGTGGGTGCTGGGGCTCCACGAAGGGTGGGAGGCCAAATTTCGTGGAGAAAAATGAATAACCAATATTATTTAATTTTTTTAAAGTGATTTTTCTTTTTTTTTTTTTCTAAAGATCCAAGCTGGATTTGAAATCTGGAACGTGCTTTAAGTTTAGTCCTGGTTTGAGTTAGGACCAGACTAACTCTGCTTGGTGATTTTGCTTTAAGTTCCCTTATATGATTCTATGATTTTGCTTTTTAGCTGAATGTTCTCTAACTGCACTTTCTGAAGTTAAGGACAGACCTGCCCTAGGTAGAGATGTCCCTGCTTATTGTAGGGGGGTTGGACTAGGTGGCTTTTGGGGTGCCCTCAACCCCACTAACTCATTGATGAAGATATTAACCAGCATTGATTCCAGTATGGACCACTGAGGGGTGCCACTTGTCACCAGTCTCCATCTGGGCATCAAGCCATTGACCTCTGGATGCCACCACCCAACCCATTCCTTGGTTCTCATGTGATGTGTACCTGCCCTTCACTGGAGCCACTCTCCATGGCTTCCCCCAGGACGTTATGGATGGTCCCCCAGGCAGGTCACGGAGAGGCAGTAATGAGGAGAAGTGGGTTTGTGAGTTGCCAAAAGGATGGATTTTCTCCTGCTGAAGTTGTCTCTGTACTTTTTCCAAGTGAAGAATGTGAAAATCCCGCTCAAATGGTGCGTGAGGTTCTTATGAATTGGGCTGAGAGCTGGTAAATTGCTCTGTTTAATTAAATACCTTGATTTACTGAGCTTGAGGTGAAGCCAAGTATGGCGAGGGGCTGTTCCCATAAATTATGGGAGGCTGAGGGAACCAACGATGCTCCATAAAGTACTGTAGGGCCAATAAAAGAAGGAAAAGGAAGGGATTTGAATGCTCTTTTTGTGCAGCAAAGCCCCGAGCCATTGCTGGGCACCTTCCAGGAGGTTCTCAGGAATGTGGCACTGGATCAACTTGGGGCAGTTCTCATCCTGTTGAGAAATGTCATATTTGTTTTGCCTTGTGCTGCCCATGCCTGGGGGTGTGGGGCTGAGGACCCAACCTGGATGGGGTGGCAGATGAAGAGGTTGTGGAGAGAATCATCTTCCAGGTTGGACATGGGTGCCCAAAGATGGCTTGTGACACATCTTGGAGGGTGTTTGCCCACCCTGCAGAGCTTTGCTGGGAGGTGCAGCCCAGTTTATTTGGAGCAGGTTGATCTGAAGCAGGAATTGGGAGGGGATGGGTCTTAACTGGAGGGGTGGTGCTCAAGCATGGTGGCATTGATGGTCTCCTGAGGTGCCTGAAGAAGAGTGTGGGCAGCAGGTTGAGGGAGCTGCCCAGAGAGGTTGTGGAGTCTCCTTCTCTGGAGAGATTCCAGAGGTGCCTGGACCCCATCCGGGGTGAGCTGCTGGAGCAGGGGGGTTGCACCAGAGCATCTCCAGAGGTCCCTTCCACCCCCACCATGCTGGGATTCTGCATCAGGACTTTTTTTGATGTTTAAAACTTCCTCAGTCTGTCTTATTCCCATGGCTGCCATGTCCCCCCCCAGCACCTCTGTAGCACCCACTGCTCCTCCCTGCCTGGCTCTGGGTGCTGGAGGAGAGGAGGACACCTTGGGAACTGCTGTCCCATCTGGACCAGATTTCCTCTACAAACCCCAGCAAAGTCACTGAGGAGACACCGGGGTCAGGAGCACTTTGCATCCACTTTATTTATCTTGGGTGGCTGGTACCTCGCTGCCCGTGAGCATAACTCTTGCGTGCATAATTCAGTGCCTCTTGTCCTTTAAATAGCACCGTGGAGCAGGGAAATAATTATTCTCTTTGGTTGGCTGGGGTTGTTGAGTCTAAATCTGCAGGAGCAGAGGCTGCTCGGGGACCTGGAGTGCTTGAGTCAGCGATCTCCTGACTTTGGAACTTCAGGAGGGGCCAAGCACTTTTTTTTTTTTTTTTTTCCCCTTGCTCCTTTTATTTAAAACCCAACCCCCAAACAATATATAATGACAAAGAGATAAATCTGTGGCAGCCCCAAGGCAGAAATAGCAGCAGTGTGGCCAGCTCGCTCTGCCACCCGTGACCCAGGAGAGGTCTTCAGGGCTTTCTTCTGAGCTCTAGAAGTGCTGCAGTCAGCTGTGACCAGCTGCAGAGCAGCTCAGGACCTTCTCCCCATCCCCTGGACCACGCAGGGCAGGAGCAAAGATGAGGAGCCACCATCTGCTGAGCCCCCAGGAGCAGGAGGGGACACGTCCGAGCAGGGCTGGAGGGAAGGAAGGTGAATATTGGTTAATGAGTTAATTTGCAGGGGGCTTTGCTGTGGGGGCTGGTGGAAGGAGCTGTGGAAATATCAGCTGGAGTGTTTACAGATTTATTCTAATTTATTAACTTTGAGGAGCTGTGATTATGAGCCAGACTTTGAGACGGGAAGGGCCTGGCAGATGAGCAGATCAATCACTTCTTTTAGAAGCTTCTGAAGATCTTGTGGATCATTTTGTTGCTTAGATAACGAGCAACGAGCCTGGCACTGGACCAGGCAAGGGGACAAGTGTGTGGTGGGATGAGCTGTCCACCATGGACAATGTTCTTCTGAAGCCCAGGGTGAAGAGGAGCAAAGCCCCAATCCCTGCTCTTGTTTGGTGTGTCCTTTTTCCTCTTTAAATCTTGAGTGTTTGGGTTTGGATGGCCTGGGTAGAATTCTCAGTGAACACTGGTGCCCCCAGCAGACCCTGGGCACCTGAAGCTGAGATTTAGAGATGTATAAACCTTGGGTGTGGTTTATTTTTGGAGACAGTTGATGTGGAGAAGAGGAAGCTCCAGGGAGACCTTATTGCAGTCTACTAGGATCTGAAGGGGGCCTACAAGAAAGCTGGGGAGGGACTTTTCACAAGGGCTTGTAGTGGTAGGACAAAGGGTGATGGGTTCAAGCTGGAAGAGGGGAGATTTAGATTGGAAATTAGAGGAAATTAGGGTGGTGAGACCCTGGCACAGGCTGCTCAGGAAAGCTGTGGATGCTCCATCCCTGGAGGTGTTCAAGGCCAGGTTGGATGGGGCAACCTGATCTAGTGGGAGGTGTCCCTGCCATGGCAGGGAGGGTGAACTAGATGATCTTTGAGGTCCCTTCCAACCCAAACTGTTGTATGATGTTTTTGGGATGGCATTTACTGGGCTTTACCTGTGCAGGAGGTTTTTCACCCAGCAGGGTGATGGGACGTGGTCCCTCATCTCCCCTGGGTTTTCCTCCTGGCCTCCTCCACTGCTGCCTTAATTTTGGCTGCCAGAGGAACCCCAAACTTTGGGCCATCCTTGGAAATCTCCGTCCTGGCTGTAATTTGTCTTCCTTTGGGCAAAGCTGAGGTTCTGAGCTGGTGCAGCTGCTCCTGAGCTCTGAGAAGGGGTGATGAGGACACCACCGAGCTCCTCATCCTTATTTCTAACCAATGCAGGATTGATCCCTGCTGCTTCCAGACCTGGCAGCCAATTAATTAACCCTCCTGCTCCCTCTCCCTTACAGGGGAGCAAGGTGGTAACTGCCCCAGGAGCTGGCAGCTCTGAGAAGAGCCAGATTTCCATTTTATCTCATGTGTGCAACCTGAACTGTGGCTGGGGAGCAGTTCCTTGTGTGCTCCCCCCCTTCCCCAGCCTGACAACCAGTTTTAGTACCCAGCAGGGAATAGGCTGATCGCTCATTTACGGCTGCAATCATCTCCCTGTTACAGCATTAGGAAGGAATGAGCACCAAAAGCCATTATAATTAAGATCTCTCTGGAGCTGACAGTAGAAATAGATGGCATGTGGAGCTGGAGCTCTGTGGCTCAGCTGTTTCTTTTCGAGCTGTCACTGGAAAATTACAGAGGCTGACAATCATATTTTTAACGCAGCACTGCTAAGTAATATATATATATATACGTATATATATCTCCACCTTGCACTAGGGGAGGTTGGTGGTGTTGGAGCCCAGCCCTGGGTGCTGTGTTGAGAGGGCTGAGCCATCCCCACCACATCTGAAGACCTGACTCGTTGTGGAGCTGAAGGTCTTGAGCATGTTGGAATCATAGAGTTGTCCTGGTTGGAAGGCAGCTTGAGGATCATCAAGTCCAACTGTTAACCCAGCGCTAACCCCTGGCCCTCAGCACCACATCTCCACACCTTGGAAACCCCTCCAGGGATGGGGACTCCACCCCTGCCCTGCCCAGCCTGGCACAGCCCTTCACAGCCCTGACCACCAACAAATTGTTCCTCAGCTCCAACCTCAACGTGAATCACCCAAAGTCTTTGTTATCTGCATTTTTCCCTGTCAGAGCTATTTCTTTAACTGCCTCAGGCGTTGGGTTACCTCTTGCCTCATCCCCCCATGAGCACAGATGCTGTTTAAAGAACTGCCCTTGGTATCTTACACTTCCTCACCCCGTAACCCAATCCACCATAAACACTGGTGGCTTTCCTTTTTTTAATGTCTGGCTCTTTGAGAAGACCCACGTTAAAATATAATTTGTAGGTGGGGGTTGTGCTGGTCTCTGATGTATTTTGGCCTGTTTTTGGTGGTTGCCCAGCACCAGGTTCTGCTGATGGTGCTTGTGTTCTCCTGATGCACAGAGTGTTGAGGGCAGAGCTGGTGTAACCCAACACGGGCACTCGCTGTCCCCGTGGCCACCAGGGATGTGAGAGCAGAGAGGAGGACACGCGTTATCAGCCGGCGTGTTGGGATGAGGATCGTTTTCTAATCACCTTCCAGCTAAACCTAGTGAGGGGGAGGTTGTGCCAGGGGAAGGCTGGGGGGGGGGTGACACCGTTCCTCATGCCCTGAAATAGCTGGTGGACAGAAGCTGTCCCTGGGTATGGTCACCTTGTGCTCAGCAGGACATGGGCTGGGGGTCTCGGGCTGGTTTCTGTGTGCCTGCAAGTGCAGATGTGTCTGTGGCCATGCGTGAAGGAGTATTTTGAGTGGTGGGGTTGGAAGGAGATGACCTGGTCACCCAGAGCAGCTCCCCCAGGATCATGTCCAGACCCCTTTGGAATCTCTGCAGAGAAGGAGACCCCACAACCTCTCTGGGCAGCCTGGGCCAGGCTCCAACACCCTCACCCCAAACAGCTTTCTCCTCCTGGGTTCCACTTGGTGCCCGGTGCCCCTTGTCCTGGCCCTGGGCACCCCTGACAAGAGTCTGGCCCCAGCCTCTTGCCCCCACCCTTTAGCTCTTGCTCAGCATTGATCAGATCCCCTCTGAGGCTTCTCTTCTCCAGCCCAGCAGCCCCAGGGCTCTCAGCCTGTCCTGGGCACTGAGATGCTCCAGTTACCCCAAAATTCCACCCTGAGCACCCAAGTGGTTTGATAACCAGGTGGTTTCAGCCCTGGGAGCATTTATGGGCTGTGTGGAGGGATCAGGGTGCAAGGTTGGGATCAGACCTGAGCCTGGGAGCTCCTTTCACAAGTATTTTAGAGACTCCTCCCCCATCACAACATTAAAAGCTCCGGAGCCAAACTCTCCCCTTCCTGCAGCAAACATTGCGTGGAAGTTTTCTTTTCGAGCCGCAAATGAATTATTGATGCAATTATCCATTCTCATTTAAATACCTACTTAATGGCATTTAAATAACAGTGTTCAGAACATGTCAACAGTTTACACAATAATTTGGATTCTGAACTTTATACCTCTGTTTTCTCCCCACACAAATAATTGAAGCTCATCCATTTTGAGTGACAATTGTAGATAAGCATCACTTTTTTTTTTCCTCTTTCCATGGCACATGTGCGTTATCTAAATATATTAAATCACTTACTCAATTTTAATTTCATTTGAATGATTAATCAGTTACTCGGCTGTAATTATTTGTGTGAAGACATCTCCGATTAGAAAACAGAGCAGGGAGACGATTAGGAAAACAAGGGTGCTGGAAATCTGCCTGAGCATCTCGCAGCTCGTGGGTTGGGATGTGGGAAGGTCTTACTGGTGCTGGCAGCCCTGAGACTGGGATGAGAGACACAGCATGTGGGATAAGTGGGAATACAGGGATGGGATCAATGTTCTTCTGTGGTTTGTCCTCCTGGGGAGGCCACACCTCGAATCCTGGTTGAGTTTTGGGCTNTGATCTTCAACGTCTCTTCCAACCCAAATGATTCTATAATTTCCTTTGGCTCTTGGATTCTGGAGGTGACTTTTGGGACAGGACACGGGTGCATCCCAGCATGGAAAGGGGTTCCTAGTGCATCGCTGGGACCTCACTGGTTTCAGGTGGGTTTGGCCGCTGTGCCTGGGAGCAGGGCCCGGTATTTATCATTCCCAGATTGAAATGAAAACCTTGGCTTTGAAAACAAGCTGCTGCCTTTGATCTCGTTTCCACACACGTGTAACTTTATGGCCTCTGCAGAATTGACTCCTGATGTGCTTCTCTCCAAAGAGCTCCAGCCTTAAGGTGGAGAGAAGGTCTCGTGGCTGCTGCTGACTTTTTATTTTGGGCTTGGGGGGGGATTTTTCAGGTTGTGCTTTAATTCCTGAGTGGTTTCCTTTTCTTGCTGTGCTCTCCTGCTAAACTGTGGGAGATGGGTGTAGAGGAGGGGACCTTCAAAAAGGTCTCTGCAGGTGAGTGACCCATGGCCTGTGATCTGCCTGCCCCTTCCCTCCACATTGCCCCATCTCTCTCATCTCTTTTTTTTTAATCCCAGAGATGTATCCCAGATGTCAGCTTTCTGGAACTCATTTTCCCTGGGTGTAAAGCCCCGTGGAGAAGCCCGGGAAGGGCAGAGCCAGGTGAACCCAGGAGAGGTTGAGGTTGGAGTTGAGGAACAATTTGTTGTTGGTCAGGGCTGTGAAGGGCTGTGCCAGGCTGGGCAGGGCAGGGGTGGAGTCCCCATCCCTGGAGGGGTTTCCAAGGCACTGAGGGCCAGGGGTTAGTGGTGCCCTGGCAGGGATGGGGGAACAGTTGAACTGGATGACCTTAGAGTTCTTTTCCGACCTAAATAATTGGGTTTTTAATTTCTGGAGCTCTGCAGGGCCAGGAAAGCACCGAGCACACGAGCGTTAAAGTGCAGCTGGAGCAGGAATGGCCTGGGTTTTATATATATATATAAATATATATAAATATCTCTCTGTCTGTCCGTGCTGGAGCCCTGAGCAGAGGCAGCTGCTCCTCCCCTCCCACGGGCTGTCAGCAGTAGTCGTGTCAGTGATAGGAGGAAGCAGCCACACATTGGGGTCATGGGGAGCTCCAGCAGATTCCCCCCCCCCCAGCAAGATTTATGGCCCAGCTTTTCCAGCTGGAATGTGTTGGAGGCCGGGATGTGCTGCTGGGGAAGTGCTGCTGGGGGTGGGTGGGATGGTAGGAGGTGCAGGTCCATGTGAGTGATGCTTTAAGTGTAGTCTCAGCCCTGATCTGTGGTGGGTACCAATGGGGAGACCCCAAGAACCAGGGGAGCTGCGAGATGGGAAAACACTGGAGAAACCCCCTAGGAGTGGAGAATAAAGGGGCTCGTTTCCAGAGAGATGGGATGATGTGACGCTGCTTTTCCAGCACCTTTCCTCCCATCCCTGGATCGGGACCAGAGCAGGATGCTCCCCTCTCCATGGGCGTCATGCTGAGGTGAGCATCCTACATCCTCCCCTCCCTCCCTGGGTTTCCCATGAGGTTCCTACACTCCGAGGGGTTCTCCACTTAGCCCAAGCAGCCCATCATGGAGGTTTTTATTCCAGTTTGTGCTCTGGAGGAGGCAGGAATGGGGTAGTTTGGGCTCCTCCAACGTTGCAGCTCCAGTCAGAAGAACCCCACGTACAAACTGATGGTGACGATGACAAACGTCACTGGCCCGAGCTGGCATCTCCCTCACCCTGTTGGCCTCCACCCAGCCTGGCCAACCTCCCCAGGCTGCAGAAACTCTGAATTTCCCCTCTCGGAGGTGTGTCTTGGCACTGCCTTGGGTGAAAAAGCAGCATAATGAGCCAAAATGGAAACTTATTGGCACTCGCTGGACCAGAGCTGGGTGTCAGCCAAGGGGTTTGGCCCCGTCTCCAGCAGTAGGAGAGATCTTCCCTTCAACACGTCAACGGAGGAGAAGTCTTCCCAGTCTGCCCACCCCAGAGCTGTCAGACCCTGCTCACCCTTCACCCTCCACGGGTGGAAGCCCTGGGTTAAATCACTCTCCTGTTGCTCTCCTGGGTTCCTCCGAGCTGGCCCTTGCTGTTGCTGGAGCAGAAGCCTGTGGAGCAGGCAGGGTTGTGCTGCACAGCCCCTCACACGTGGGCTTGGACACACATCTCTGCCTTTTTATAAAAAAAAAATAATGATTTTTTGGCTAGGAAGAGGAGAGCTGGAGCTGCCCCAATGCTGCTTGTTGTTAGAGTGCCTCAGTGCTCCTCTGGCTCAGGAGAAAAATCAGGTTTTTATTTTGCTGATCATTACCAGAAGCAAAGAAAAAGGGTATTTCTAGTCCAGGAGCAAAGTGGCTGCTCTGGAGCTCACCAGTAGTGGCTGTGCCAGGCATGGACAACAGCAGAGATGGGTCATGGTGAGGAAGGTGTGAGATTTCCAACCTCCATCATCCACTTTTTATACCCATGCAGAACATGTGGTGACCTTCAGGAGCTGTGGGGAGCATCAGGAGACCCCTGTGTGGGGCTCCGGCTTCAGAACACTCTGCCCAAGTGCTTCACGTTGGAAGGTGGAGGGACCAAGGAGGGAAAGGTGCTGGTCATTGTGGGCAAACAGAGCCATTAATGAGCCTGGAAAATTGCTCTGGGATTTGTTCCATCCTTGAATTTTAGAGGTTCCTTATCCGTTGCCTCATCCTCGTGGCTTTGAAGTCTGTGGAGCTGTTGAAGTAGAGTTGATCACAGGATCATTTTGTTTGGAAGAGACCTTCAAGGTCATCAAGTCCAACCATTAAGGGGAAAATAGATCTTTCATTTATCCTAATGGGTTGTTAATGGCACAGGGCTGCCCAAACCATAGAATCACAGACTGGTTTGGGTTGGAAGGGACCTTCCAAGGCCATCCAGTCCAAACCCCTGAAGTCAGCAGGGACCTCTCTACCTAGGGCAGGTTGCTCAGGATGTTTGGACCCTGTCTGTGGCAGTGACCTGACGTGTTTGGGGAGCACTAGAGCATCTCACCGCCTCGGTGTTTACTCAGTTTTCATTTTCTTTCCTCTTTTTTGTGGCTCTGCTCCATTAATCTTCTTCGTGGCACCAGTTTTTCCTGTGTAATGTGCTCAGCAGCTCTCTGCATGTGCTTTTTATCTCCTCTTGCTGAAGGGGACAGTCAAGAGAGAGCTGGTGGCAACCAAGATCAGGCATTTGGCTCTTCTCATGATCCCTTCAGGCCATGATTGGATTGCAAGACTCTTTCCTCTCAAGCAGAATTGGACCTAATCCACAGACGTAACCGGCTTTGATGCCGGATCCAGGGCTGAGGAGGATTGTGGCTGGTGTAGGCGGTGGTGGCACAAGAGCCTGAAATGTTATCACTGTGCTCCTCTGGACCACGGGTGTTGTAGGGATTGGTCCAGGCTGATCCAGATGCTCTTGGAGCCTGGGCAGTTGGGATAAAGCTCCTTAATTCCAGCTCATTTTTAACATAGAATCCCAGAATCATAGAATGGTGGGTGTTGGAAGGGATCTCTGGAGATGATCTGGTCCAACCCCCCTGCTCCAGCAGCTCACCCAGAGCAGGGGGATTCCCTTTGGAATCTCTGCAGAGAAGGAGACTCCACAACCTCTCTGGGCAAGGCTCCAACACCCTCACACCAAACAACTTTATCCTCCTGCTCAGCTGGAACCTCCTGGGTTCTGGGGAACCCAGCGCTGGGGGAATGGTTGGACATGATGATCTTCAAGGTCTCTTCCAACCCAAACAATTCTCTGATTCTATGGAGGTCAGGATTTGTGTAGGTAATCCCTTTGCTGGCACAAGTGGTGGGGCTGGGACCGCCCCATCACCCCCAGCATTGCCACCTCCACCGCTTCTCCACAGCATAGAATCACAGAATGTTTGAGGCTGGAAGGGACCTCCAGAGCTCATCTGGTCCAACCTCCCTACACCAGCAGGGACATCTCTACCTAGGGCAGGCTGCTCAGAGCCCCATCCAGCCTGGGGGTTGCCTCCCGCAACCTCAGCAAGGATCCCTGCGACTAATCCCACGGAACGCGCGGGCGCAGTCGCAGCTCGGGGCAGATTAAACTCCAGCCTCCCCTTACACCTCTTGGAAGGGCCGCGATCGACTTGGAAACCGAATCCCATTAATTAGCGTGCTGCTAATGAGTGTTTAGTATAAATATAGCGTGCCTTCATACCGACACGAGCCGCGGGCTGACATATTTAGCTGGTTGATATCACAGCCATTAACGCCTCTCCCTGTAACCCTATTCCCGTCCCGGGCTGCAAATGGGATTCTCCAGGGCTGATCCATCTCCTCCAGCCCCGGCAGAGCCCCTGGATCCGCAGCCACCCAACAGGAGATGGCTCCCCAGAAATGTGCTTGCATCTGTCAGGCTTGTAAGCAGCTGGCAAGCCCCAGGCAAAGGTCACGCTGGCTGGGAGTGTGAAAATAGGGACCTCGGGACCAGGAATGGTGCTCAAGGGTGTGGGGTTGGGATGTGCTCCTAGTGTTGGGGGGCAAGGGAATGTGTGTGTGTCCCTGCAGACAATTAGATAGATAAATATGTATACATATATTTTTATTTATATTTAGATATATATTTTTATATAATATATAAATATATACATAAATATACGATTATCATTATATATAAAACATCTATATAATTTATAAATATATAAAGATATATATAATCATATTATAATACATATACATAATATAATCATATTATATATATGATTGGACTAGGAGGATTGGACTAGATGATCTTTTGAGGTCGCTTCCAATCCCTAACATTCTGTGATTCT
>VYZX01032810.1:625123-658856 GCA_013401335.1 Brachypteracias leptosomus | reverse complement strand
ATTTCGTGGTGCCTCAGTGATGCCATCCTTGGAGGGGTTTCCAAGGTGTGGAGATGTGGTGCTGAGGGCCAGGGGTTAGTGGTGCCCTGGCAGTGCTGGGGGAATGGTTGGACTCCATGATCTTGAAGGTCTCTTCCGACCCAAACAATTGTCTCATTCTATAGAGGTAGGGACTGGTAGTGGCTGTCTGCAGCTCGTACACCAGGGATGCTCAGTTCTTCCCCAGACTGGGGTGTGTTTGGGCACTGGTCAGTCTGAGATGGTTGGGACGAGGCTGTGGAAGCCCATCCCCTCTCCCTGGTGCCATCAAGGGCTATCCCCACCTCTCAGGACACCAGCCCTGACAGCAGCAGCATCATTTGACTCACATGAAGACCTTCAATGGGGAGGTCTGAGCCCAGCCTTGTCCTTGCCCAGGGTTGTCGGTTGGTTTGTTTGGGTTGTTGGGGGTTTTTTGTGTGGTTCTAATAAAATCTGCCCTTGGCTGGTGGATTTTAAATCACACTTCTCTCATGGTTGGAGCCAGACGGGATGTAAGGCTGAGGGCTGTGCGTGGTGGTGGCTTCCCTTGAATTATCCCTACCTCCTCTTCTGGGTGTTTCTGAGCCCTGTGGATTGCAAAGGGAGGTCTGTAGGGTTTTACCAATCCATCGAGGTATTAAACAAGAGTGAGGAAGCTGCAGGAGGAGTCGTTAGAGCGGAGCAAATGCATTTGACATAGAGGAAACCTGAATATCTCTTAATATTTTCATTCCAAATGGGTGGTAAAAATCCCCATCCGTGTAAAACTGGCTGGTGTAATTTGTTTTGTCAGGGGCCGGGCAGCTGGAGGGAGCTTTAGGAACAATCCACCTCTGACAGAAGTGTAAGCAGAGGAGAAGATTATCAGAAGAGGAAAGGCTTTAATAAACTGTGGAGCCCTGATCACCCACCGAGCAGCCGAGCTTAATTAGAAGATTAAGTCGTTTCCCTGGTTCTATGCTGGGGCTCCCTGTGTGGTGGTGCTGCTGGGGTTGGCTCTCAACCCTCCTTTGGTTCTCCTGGCATGGAAACCACGGCTGTGGCCACCACCAAAAGGTGGCACCAGCTCCTCCAGCTGCACCCACGTCCCATGGGGATGAGGTGATGGCATCACCAGCAGGCCTGGGAGACCAGGAGTGGGGCTGGGAAAGGGGAGAACCTGTGGAATTGGGCTGGGAAAAGGGAAAACCAAGTGTGTGCCTTGGTTCCTTGCTTGGTTTGACTGGAAGGTCCTGCTGCTCCCATGTCATCCTGAGCGTGGGTGCTCTGCACACCAGACATTTCCCAAGGTGCAGCATCAGCCTCTGACTCATTTGTTGTCTCCATGCCAAGGCTCTGGGGCTGCTCCTGCCTTTCTCAGGGTGCTCTTGCACCCCAACTGCTTCCTCCTGGGCTCTCTGCTGCTCGCTTCTCTCCAGAGCATCTCCTGCCATGCAAGGTGGACCCTCAACGTGGGGGGCTGCACCTCTTTCCATGTGAGCAGGAGGAGAAAGTTGTTTGGGGTGAGGGTGTTGGAGCCTGGCCCAGGCTGCCCAGAGAGGTTGTGGAGTCTCCTGCTCTGCAGAGATTCCAAACCCCCATGGACATGATCCTGGGTGAGCTGCTGGAGCAGGGGGTTGGATGAGGTCATCTCCAGGGCTCCCTTCCAACCCCACCATTGCATGATCCTGTGTTTCTGTGATGCTCTTGCAAGGGTTTTGTCTGGATGCCACCAATGTCTGTGTGCAGCAACGCCAGTGCTGTCCAGGGCCACTTTGGCAGTGGGTCTATCAGTGGGGATGAGGTGGGATGAGTTTGGGGTGAGCAGACCTCAAAGCACACGTGTGGAGGTTGAGGTTGGAGCTGAGGAACAATTTGTTGGTGGTCAGGGCTGTGAAGGGCTGTGCCAGGCTGGGCAGGGCAGGGGTGGAGTCCCCATCCCTGGAGGGGTTTCCAAGGCTGGAGATGTGATGGTGAGGGCCAGGGGTTAGTGGTGCCCTGGCAGGGATGGGGGATGGTTGGTCTCAATGATCTTCAAGGTCTCTTCCAACCAAAATAATTCTGTGATTCCATGTCCCGGGGCAGAGCTGTGGGATGTCTGTCCATGCTGAGCTGGGCTGATCTCCTGGAGGGCCCAGGCAACATTAATCTCTGGCTTTCAGCAGCAGCAAAGATATTTCAGGATGCTTTAAAACGCAGTTTTTTTCCCCCCCTCCCTGAACTCACACACATGCAGCTTGCAAAATCTAATAACAACCGGTTGGAAAACATACTAAAACCAGAAAATTTATGTAGCATGACCCAAATTGAATTATACATTACAGCACTATAATTGATTTTTTAGAAGGGAGATTAAATTTATTTTATGCCTCACTAACTAACAGCTAGATTTACCTAATTGCTTGGAGTGCAGAGTTAGTATGATTCATTAAACCCCATACATGCCTGGGTACATTACACTGTGACTAAAGCTTCCCTGCTTCGAGCAATTAAAGTGGAGAAACTTGGGGCCTCATAAGTAATTGAATATAACAATACAGCTTGGAGTTGCTCTGGATGTCTTATTAAGTTCTCCAAGCAGAAAAAAAACCCAACCACCAGTTCCCTCCATCCTCCAGTGAATCATTTTGTGAGCGTTGCTGTGACTGGCATTGTTTTCTGCTATTGCCAAAAAAAAAAAAGAGAAAAAAATTAAAAAAACTGGTGTCTATGAGACAGATTTCATGCTTTGCTTCACAGTTTAATTTTATCAATCATAACATTTGAAAAAAAAAAAAAAAACCCTGACAGCAGCGAGTAGACATCGCTGCTATTCCAAGGAGAGGAAATTTTGGGTGGAATGGAGCAACATTTGGTAATTATATACACACTGCAAAAATAAAGGTAGCAATTTAGCAAAACAGGAGCGGGGAGAAATGATGGTTTGAGCTGGCAGGAATAAATGAAGATTGTTTGGCACACATTAATAAAATCCCTCGTAGGCACAAATTGCTGGGGGAAAATAAAAGCAGCGATGGCTGCGGAGGGGTAGAGGGGGAGGTGGGAGCTTGGTCGCTCCTGCTCAACCAGCAGGATGGACACAGAACCATGGAGTCATAGAAGCTTTTGGGTTGGAGGAGACCTTGAAGATCCTGAGTTCAACCATTCCCCATCCCTGCCAGGGCACCACTAACCCCTGTCCCTCAGCACCACATCTCCACACCTTGGAAACCCCTCCAGGGATGGGGACTCCACCCCTGCCCTGCCCAGCCTGGCACAGCCCTTCACAGACCTCTCCATGAAGACATTTCTCCTTATCTCCAACCTCAACCTCCCCTGGGACAACTCGAGGCTGGTTCCTCTTGTTCTGTCGCTTGTTCCTTGGGAGAAGAGCCCGACCCCACCTGGCTACAAGTTGATCTCTCTCCCATTTACGGGTTGCATTTTATTTTGCCAGTAGAACAATTAGGAAAAAAGATCCCAATTTATTATCATCTCTTATCAACAGCTCAACCCATTTAAATGCTAAATGCTCTAGTTGCCTTTTCCAGCAAGGCTTTGAGGATGCTTCCAGGGTGCAAGACACCCTCTGCTCCAGGGCAGGGGTAACCTGAGGGTTATGAAATAAGATTGGGGTTGTTCAGCCTGGAGAAGAGAAGGCTCCAGGGAGACCTTCTGGTGGCCTTGCAGGACTTCAAGGGGGTCTACAAGAAAGATGGGGATGGGCTCTTGAGCAGGGCCTGTTGGGACAGGACAAGGAGGATAGGTTGAAATTAAAAGAGGGAGATTTAGACTAGAGAGAAGGAAGAATTGTTGGTGCTGAGGGTGGTGTGACCTTGCCCAGAGAGGTGGTGGCTGCCCCATCCCTGGAACCATTGCAGGGGAGGTTGGGCTCTGAGCAACCTGCTGTAGTTGCAGATGTCCCTGCTCAGTGCAGGGGGGTTGGACTGGATGACCTTTGAAGGTCCCTTCCCACCCAGCCCAGTGTGTGATGAGGTGTTTTGACCACGGTTGGCTGCACTCTGCTGGTCCCATAACCCAGAATCGATCTCCCCATCAGCAGAACCTCTTGCCTGTAGAATATTAACGAACTGAGGCAAGTCTCCATCACTTGCTGGTAGGAAATTGGGAGTCCCAGCCTGGCTGCATCACGGTGGCTCTGGTGGACTCATTTCAGGGCAGAACCTGGGGTGAGCAGAGGCTGTGTACAATTAGGAGCAGGATGATTAGTAGCCTTCCAATGGCGGGCTTGGAGCATGAAGGTTTAATGAGCGTTGCACAACCCAGGCTCATCAGTTTACTCCCTTCTCGGAGCCCACGGGTCATAAAATTCAGGCTGGATTGTGTGAACCATCCTGCACAAAGGGCTTCCCGTAACAAAATAAGCCTTTAATTAGCAGAACATCAGGCGAGGCTGAGGTGCAACTTTCCCAGACCTATCAGGGGTGATGTTAATTACCACAAGGCTTTTGCACATGCATGATTTATGCTTTTTTTTTTCCTTTTAATTCCCCCTTGAAGTGCTGCTGGGTTGTGTTTCTCAGTGGGGTTTTGGCAAGGGGAGGGCTGGCACCACCCTGGGCAGTGGGTATGTGTGGGGTGGGATGGGGACACGGCCAAAGCTCCGTCTCTTCTCCCTGTTTGCATCTAAAATCTCTCATTGAGGACTCACCCCTCTGCCTGTGCTGGTCCTGGCCGTGCTCTGGAGGAACTGGGTGATTAATGGGTCCCTTGTCCGTGCCCAGTGATGCAGTTGTAATTTTATAATCTGGATTTGCTGACTTACTTTTGGAGCTGGGAGGCGTCGGGTGGCGAGCTCTGGAGGGGGGGAAAGACACAAGGAGGTGATGTTCATGCCTTAGGTTCATCCCGACTGGGAAGAACCCACCAGCATCCTCCATGCTGAGAGCCTGGGTGGGTTCCAGCTCCAGGAGAGATGGAACCACTCATGGAGGAGATGCAGAGTGATGAGGGTGGTTCCCACATGCAATGCTGAGCTCAGGCTTTTCTGCTTTCTTTTTCTTTTTAAAGAAAAAAAGGGGAAGATCAAGAGATGCACTTAATGAAAGGAGATGCCCTTTATGTCTGTCCACGCAGGCGTCCCTCAGAGCTGTTACCAGGAAGGGAGAGCATCATAAAGACATAAGGAATGGCTCCACCCAGGCACTGAGGAGCCTAATTAGAGCAGGAGAGATAATGATGGGGTGGTGGGCTGAATTTGCATGGGACTCCAGCCTATATAGGGTAGGAAGGTCATTTATTATGCTGATTAGAGAGAAGCTTTTGTCACTGCAGACAGAGCCCTGTTAAGACCCTTGGAGCTGCTACCCCAAGGCTCAGGATGGGTTTACCCCATAAATTCCCTCCCCAGCCCCAAGAGTTTCTTTATTATTATTTGGGGTGACTTTGGAGGTTTGTGTAAGGTATCAAACCAGCATCTGATGGCCATTGTGGTGGAGAGATGGGGGCTGCAGAGCAGCTGGGTGGGCTCAAGGGTGGTTGCCCTTGGTTGGGGGCTTTGTCCTCATCAACTGGAGGTGGGACATGGCGTCTAGGACACGGTGTGGGGCATCCCAAGGAGAGTGGGTGGCCAGGTTAAATCCTCTTGGGGCAACTAGAGACTAAACCACCTCCAGCTGCTCACAGGGTAGAGTTGGATTTATGGCCTCTGAATTTCCCAGGAAATTTTTCTCCTCCCATTTGCTCCTTTAAACCATTTTACTCATCTTTATTATCTCACCTCTTGTTTTGCCCTTCCCCAAATCAATGCTCCTCTGGGCTTGGCAGCCTCTCCATGCTTGGGTGGGTGATGCCAAGAGCTGTGGGTTGGAGCAGATTGGGGGGAACCTGTCACTTGCCCACCCCTCTTTGATTAAAGTTCCTGACAGGAGGATCCTCATTAAGGCCTCTCGCCTAATGAGCACGGCTCGGGAACGATGGCAAACATCTAAACAGATCTCATCAGGCAAACTCTGATTAAAACTGTGGTTGGGGTTAATTAGGTGGAAGCTTCTTGGTTTGCTTTCACTTTGCACCGTTTTTGACGCTCTGTGCAGAGAAAAAACAAAATACTGCAAGAGTTTGGAAGGTTTGAGAGGTTTATTTCCAGAAACAACAGGAGGTAATTGTGTTTTGGTGGAAAGATGACCCAACACAACCCTTCTCGTGAGGCTGTGCCAAGGGAGAGGTGCCCAAGCTGCAGCTGAAGGATGAGGGTACAAAACCCCATTGCCCTGCTTGCTCTTCTAGCTTCGTTCATGACCCCGTAACCCAAGGAACCTTCTCTACTAAAAGCTTCCAGTGAAGTTACCAGGTGGTTTGGATGAGAAAGGACAGGGGAGAAACTGGCAAAAAATCCCCCAGGCCCAAAGGACCCATGGAATGGGTCACAGAATGACAGAACCCCAGCATGGTGGGGTTGGGAGGGACCTCTGGAGATGATCTGGTCCAACCCCCCTGCTCCAGCAGCTCACCCAGGATCATGTCCAGGCCCCTTCAGAATCTCTCCAGAGAAGGAGTCTCCATGAGCAGCCTGTCCCCATATTTTGAGCAGGACCATGAGGCCTTCCTGATGCTGATTCCCAGCAAGCTCAAGCGTTGGTGGTGCTGGGAGCTGCAGATCCAGTTGTGGCTGGGAATGGGAACACCCTGGGTGGGGTTGGCACTGTGGGTTGTGGCACATGAAAAAGGAGCAGTTCCCCAGGGTTAGAGATGGGCTCTGATAACACCAGTGGAGCCCAAAGCCAGCGAGAAGAGACCAACCATCTTCAAAGAACAACTCAGAGGTAGGAACCCACGTGATCCTTCTGCTCCGTGCTTGCCGTAGGGAACGTGGCACCAATAATTGGTGCTAATTGGCACTAACCATACCCTGTGATACCAGAGCTGCCTCTGGGGCTGGCAGGCTGTTGCTGCTTGCATATGGGTTGACCTGGGTGTGATGAGGAACCACGTAGAGCCCATCCAACAAACCCTCCTGGAGGGCTCTCAATGCATCCAAGACCTGCGGCGACGTGGAGAGACCAAATGTGGGGATAGTAGCTCTGATTTTTCCACAGCAATAGCTCAGAGAGAGCCGTGAAACTGCCCCATTAAACACTCCAGCTCCATTGGTGGGACAGCAGGAGAGGTCAGGGGTCTATTCCTTCTTCTGTTGTTAATATTTTGGACCGAGTCTCGGTCTCCAAGCCTTAATGAACTCTAACAGCACAGAAGGCAATTATGGGTTTTGTCTAGACCTGTCTAAGACCATCAACAGCACCTCATTACTTTACAGATTGTTAATGCTGCTGGCAGAAGTTGAAGATCCTCCTTGAAAAGCAAGAAAAAAAGAAAATATCAAATTTATTCTCCGTTGCAACGTACTTTAGCTGATGATGAATGATCAAGAGGGGCTGGTGGCTAATTAGACCTCGCCGTGTCCAGAGGCAGATACATAAACCATAAACCAGAGCCAGGATGAAAGGACGAGGGGAAATGGCAGAGAACTCACAGGAGGTTTCTTTTAAAGATCATTAGAAGCTTGAGGAAAATCAGGAGACAAAACTGCTGCTGTTGTGTCCTCTCGGCATGTGAAGGCTCATGGTCAACAATTCATCACGTTGCTCTCGAGGCTTCAGGCAGGGGTTTGTTGTGTAGATCTGGGGGTTTTTTTCACTTTTATGTAGAGATCACATCTGATAAGGAGGAGGTGACCCCCATGGGGCTTTGGAGAGAATCATGGAACTGTAGAATGGGTTGGGGTGGAAGGGACGTTAAAGATCATCTGGTTCCAAATCCCCTGCCATGGGGATCATAGAATTCTTCTGGTTGGAAGATCTTTAGGATCATGGAGTCCAACCTTTCCCCCATCCCTGCCAGGGTCTACTAACCCCTGGCCCTCAGCACCACATCTCCACGCCTTGGAAACCCCTCCAGGGATGGGGACTCCACCACTGCCCTGCCCAGCCTGGCACAGCCCTTCACAGCCCTGACCACCAACAAATTGTTCCTCAGCTCCAACAAAAACCTCCCCTGGGACAACTTGAGGCCGGTTCGTCTTGTCCTGTCCCCTGTTCCTTGGGAGAAGAGCCCGACCCCACCTGTCTCCAAGGTCCTTTTCCAAGTTGTGGAGACCCAGAAGGTCTCCCCCGAGCCTCCTTTGCTCCAGGTCACTTGAGCCCATGTTGACTCATCTTCAGCTGCCTCTCAACCAGGTCCTTTTCCAGGTCCATCTTCAAGTAGACCATTTGCTCAAAGCCCCATCCACCCTGACCTTCGACACTTCCAGGGAGGGGACATCCAGAGGCTTTCTGGGCAGATTTCTTGGAAATATTCCAATTTTAAGATAAATGGTGCAATGACTCATTTTTCCCTGGGGCCTGGGACCATCCCTGGGGACTGGGACCATCTTGGGGGCTCGCTTCTGCCTGGACTCACAATGAGGGTGGTCCCCACCCTGGCCAGAATCAGCCCAGGAGCAGAATGTTGGAGATAATTGAGGCTCTGTCAGCAGAAAGGCTGCGAGAGCAGAGCTGCCTGTTGTGAGCTGCCAGGAATGGACTTGTTAAGCTCCTGATTGATGGTGGTGGCCCTGGAAATTGCCAGAAGCCATTTCCATCTCCGGCTGGCTCTGACACGGGGGTGGGGAAAGTGCTGACAGACCACTTTGGGCTCTGCACTGCTCTTAGCTGCTCCGTGGTGCCTTCCAGACGTGAGCCACCACGTCCAGGAGTTTGCTGGTGTCCCCCAGGTCTCCTCTGATGCTGCCTGTGGAGCAGCCCCACAGGGAAGGACATGAGGATGAGCAAGGCTCGGTGAGGAACGTGCAATAGGAGGGATGGGTGGATCATCTTCACCTCAGAGTTGGGGGGTTCTTCATGTTCTGACTTTCTCAATGAGTTCACAAGAAGAAAGAGCTGCTGCCCCTTCGGCATCTCAAGGGAGGGATCAAAGGCAACGTCCCTCTGGCCACCTCCATCCCCTTTCAGCCCTCAGTTGGGTTGAGGGCATCGCAGCCTTGCTGCGAACCAGGGCCAGATGCTGCAGGTGCTTGGTGTTGACAGGGGGTCAGGTCTAGGGAAGGGGTGGCCTGGAAGGCTGGGAGGCTCATCTTGGAGCTCTTTCTTTGGCACATCAGCCCATCTCATGGACTTCACAGTCTTGGGGCCTTGGGGTGAGGTGGGTGAACCGTGATATGTGCTGATGAAATTGCTCATACCTGTCATGATGCTACTGAACCAGCCTGGGTGTGAAGGACTCGTGGTCCTTCCCCCTTAGCCCAGGCTCTCTGTGATCCATCAGTCCTCCCATGAAAGGAGCAGAATCCTACATGAGAAACCTTGGAGGCATCTCCTGTGCCTTAGTCACGTTGGGAGGTCAGACATCTCATGGAGGCAGTGATCCTACTGCAAAGGGCATCTCAACTCTCTTCATCTCTGGGGGTGAAAATCATCAGTTCTTCTCATAACCTCCTCTGTGGAATTTACAACCATTTTTTCCTCTGGTTTTGTAGGATCTGGTGACTCTCTGGAAGTGGCTGGAGGATATTCCAGGGTGGAAGAGGAGGAGGGAGCTGGAATGCTGAGCTGGTGGCCCAACACACGAGGTCTTGGATGTGGGTGCTGCGAGCAGGTAAGAGGTGTCCATGTCCATGGTTACCCAACATACCCATCACCTGTGAGTGTTCCTGGGGATAACATTGCTTCAGACCTTCTGCAAAGCAAGCAGGGTGGTTGTCTTCTTCAGAAGGTGTGTTTGATGGCCTGAGTAATGATGTGGATACACCCTCTCTTAGGAAAGCGTCCTCTTCTTCTGCGTTGGTCATTGGTCAGTGCTCATCCAATTGCTCATATTGTGGATGCTCTCCAGAGGTGTGGAGAGGCTCATGCATCTGCCCTGGAGATCTTTCCAGCTGGGCAGACAGGGTGGGAGGTGGAAGCCTGGCAGATGTGTGACTCTGCAGATGTTTATCTCAGGAGCTTGGCAAATAACAAATGTCTTCGTGTGACCACAGGTGGGAAAAGGGGTTTTGCTTCTTTTCACTATGGGGTTGGTCTCCTTGTGGGAAGGTGGAAAGGAGCAGACATGTGGAAAAAGTTCTTGACTATGAGGATGGTTGATCACTGAAGTTGCCCAGAGAGGTGGTGGAGGCCCCATCCCTGGAGACATTCAAGGTCAGGCAGCCTGCCCTAGGTAGAGATGTCCCTGCTTCTTGTAGGGGGGTTGGACTCGATGACCTTTGGAGGTCCCTTCCAACCCAAACCAGTCTATGATTCTATGTCCCATTTTCTTATCTCTCATGGTGACTCTCTGTGGTCACCACCATTGGAGCCCAGAGCTCCTTTCTCCTGTACCATGAGCCTGCAAAAGGAGAAAGCTGTTGCTGTCCTCAGGAGAAGTCTTTCCACTTGGGATGGGATGAAATGAATGGCCCAAGGCAGCAGCAAAATGCTACATGCTGTGTGGTCAGGGGGTTTCATCCTCGTCTTCAAACAGGAGCTGGTCCTGAGCGTGGTGTTTAGGATGGTCTGGAGGGTTCATTTGATGAGGGTAGACAGGAATGTGTGTGCTGGCCCGAGAACAGCCCGTGGAGGAGGTTGTGGTTGTGATTAATGGATCTTCTGGAGACGTGAGCATGAGGGAAGGTGGAATGATGTGATGCAGATGTGAATAAACACAGACCTAACTGCAGCAGGCAGGTTGCAGCCCTCTGAGAGGGGAAACCTCGGAGAAGTGTCAAGGTGGAGGCTGGTGATGGGGTTTGATGGGGTCTCTGGCTGAGCTCTGGGCTCTTTCCATCCTAGGTGAAGGAAATTGGCCTACATTTAACTGCTAAAGATAGAAAGAGCTTCTGTCTGTGCCATGAGTGGTGCAGAGCCCTGGGGGCAACGGAGCTGGGGAGGGTCTAGAGCAGGAGTGTGGTGAGGAGCAGCTGAGGGAGCTGGGGGGGTTGAGGCTGGAGCAAAGGAGGCTCAGGGGAGACCTTCTGGCTCTGCACAACTCCCTGCAAGGACGTTGGAGCCAGGGAGGGCCAAGGAACAAGGGACAGGACAAGAGGAAAGGGGCTCAAGTTGTCCCAGGGGAGGTTGGGTTGGAGCTGAGGAACAATTTGTTGGTGGTCAGGGCTGTGAAGGGCTGTGCCAGGCTGGGCAGGGCAGTGGTGGAGTCCCCATCCCTGGAGGGGTTTCCAGGGTGTGGAGATGTGGTGCTGAGGGCCAGGGGTTAGTGGTGCCCTGGCAGGGATGGGTTAAGGGTTGAACTTGATGATCTTCAAGGTCTCTTCCAACCAAACCCATTCCATGGTTCACCCCCCCACCCACCCTCTTTGGTGGTGCCTCTCCTGCAGCCTGAGGTGGCACAAACTGTTCATCTCTGTGACCCTGATCCAATTGAAGTTGTTTTATCTCAGCTGCAGAAAGAAAATTAGGGAAGAAAAAACCCTGCAATGAGATCAGCTCACCCTTGTAGAATTCATTGTGGTGTTTATGACCCTCTATTGTGTTATCTCCAGCCCTGGTCCAGCCCCTGCAGCCACGTGGAGCCCTGCACTTGGCTTTGACCTGCAGGGATCACTATGTCTTAGGTGGAAAATGTTATTTTCTTCCCCCTTTTTCAATCTCTGGGCTCGTTTTAGCCCATGTGATCCTTTCAAATTGTTCTCAACAGTGAAGTTGGATTTTTTTTAATGCTCTATTGAGCTCGGGTAACAAATTTTAAATTATAACACACATGACCTGAGCCAATTTAAACTTAATCTAAAATGCCAAATAAGCTATTACCCCAAATGGCTGCAGGAACACACACACACACACACTCTGAATTGTTGTTTAAGGAAAGTCATTGCCTGAAGAAGTCAGCAAGGAAGATGAGACCTCCATCAAACCCATCCCTAGGCCCCCGTGATTTGAAGCAGGTTTCTGTGGAAATCTGAATTAAAAGATTTTTGCATCTCTTCAGGCCATATTAAAAAGCAGGATCCTTCAGAGCTATTTTTATTTCTTTTTAAATGCTGTTTTTGTCTAGGTTGTCAGTCAATTGCTGCAGCCTCGGGCTTGTTTGCTTTGGGATGAGCTGGTAGGAGATGGATGTTGGTGCTGCAGGGGGATGCTCAGGGCCAGGGCATGGCAGGGTGGAGGTCCCAGGGGACCTGCTGAGTCCCAGCCATGGGATGCTCCTTGTCATGGGCTCTGTGACCTTTCTGTAACCACCCAACAAGCTGATTTAGTACCTGTCACACACTGAGTCTTGTGCGTTGAGTCTGGTCCACGAGGTTGGCCAAGGCTCTGAGCAACCTGCTGTAGTGGCAGATGTCCCTGCTCAGTGCAAGGAGTTGATGAGATGACCTCGAAAGGTCTCTTCCCACCCAAACCATTCCATGATTCTATGATAATTAAGATTTTACCAGCAGCTCTTTGTCTCCTCTTACCTCTTCCAGTTACCTTCCCTTGGCCAAGCAGCTTGGGCAGAGCTCCTGGGGGATGACTTAGAATCACAGAATCATTTAGGTTGGAAAAGACCTCGAAGATCATCAAGTCCAACCTTTCTTCAACATCTCCCTGACCTCCAGACCATGTCCCCAAGCTCCACATCTACTGGTTTGTTGAACCCCTCCAGGGATGGTGACTCCAGCACCTCCCTGGGCAGCCTGGGCCAGTCCCTGACCACTCTGTCAGTGAAGAACTTCTTCCTAATGTCCATCTAAACCTCCCCTGGGGGCATCCCCATGGCTTTGATAGTGCACATGGGAAAAACTCCATCGACCACAGCCAGAGAGCTCCTCTCTTTGGAAGGAACCCTCCCCAGAAAGCCCAGGGGGGACACCATGACAAGTCCAGCTCTGTGAGGGAAAGCTCTGGGGCTTGAGGAGCACCCAAGCTGCCCCGAGGGTCTGTTGGGTGCCACGCCAGAGGAGCAGCCTTGATGAGCCACCGCTGTCAGAGCTGGCCTGCAAGAAATCATCCGTGCTGAATAAAATGACAAGGGAGCCCCTAATGCTTTGTGGAGTGTGTTTAATGAAAATATCAGCCCGGGCCGGCGACGTGAGGCATCCATGTGTGATAAAATGAGGTTCCTGAAACACTTCAGAGCATCAACCATCTGCTCTGCTGCGATGTACTAACAGCTCGGGCTCATTTGGAAGGCAGGTTTGATGACGGGGATGCACATCACGCCACCCATGCATGAGGAAGATCCAGCCCTGGCTGCACTCTGAACTGAGCTGCCTGATGATGAATTTGTCTCCCGTTTTAATTACTTTCTCTACATTAAAGGTGTAGTGGACCATGTGAAGTGCTTTGTCTGGCTGATCCCCCTCCCGTGTCCCCACGTCTCCTTCAAGCTGCCTTATCTGCCTCCAATGGGGAAGAGGGAAGATGATGGAGAGAAAAGCTGCCTCGTGGAGGACTCGGCGCCGGGGCCACCAGCAACAAGCGCGTTTCAGGAGGTTAATTAGTTCTTATTAATCACGGCCTTTGAAATGTTCTCCAGCCCATATGGCAGGGAGCTGCCTGGTGGGGTTTGCGAGGAGAGCTCACCAATTTCTTCAGCACAAATCAGGGCAGGAGCTGGGGCTGGAAGAGGCTTTCAAGCTGCAATCTCTGCTCTCGCCAGGGCTCTTCCTCCTGAATTAATTTTTAACGGACTTTATCAGCTTCAAAACATACTGATTTATTTAACACAGCCCAAAAGTGGAGCCATTTGTCTGAGCAAGCCCCGGACGTTGGGGATGGGGCTGAAATAGGGTTGGCTTTAGCTGGACCAAAGCCTCAGCAGGACTTTTGGCTGTTTCTCACTGAATTTGCAGCCTGGCTTGGCTCTGCCTCACTCCTGGTTCCCAGGAGAGATGGTTCCCCAAGGAGAGGCCAGTTTGGGAAGGTGAGCATCTCCTCAAGCTGATTTTTCTGGTAAAATCCACATCACCATTCAATGCTTTAGGTTGGGAGGACCGTGCCCTTGTTTCTTCAACTTTTTCCATGTTTTGGAAGAAAAAGGAGAAGAATGAATGAAGCTTGGCCAGGGCTGGCATGGCCGTGAAGTGGTGTCTTCATCTCATCATTCCTCCTCCTTTCATCGTGTCATTCCTCTCCCCTTCATCACATCATTCCTCTGCCCTTCATCACATCATTCCTCTGCCCTTCCACCACGGCAGCTCTGGGGACATCAGAGCTCCGAGTGATTTTCTTTCTGGGTTAGCGACAACACCAGGATTTAATTTGTCAATTAAACCACGCGACAGGACTTCAAGTCAACAAGGGGGAGGCTTTTCCCCCAGCTCCTCTTCCTCTCTCCTTCCATCAGGCCTGGAACTGGGCAGCCCATTAATTACAAATCCATTCTCTAATGACTTTAGTCCCTTTGTTTATCCTGAAAGTCATTTGTGAGCTGATCACGGCTCCGGGATGAATGAGCTTTACTGTAGTCTGGGAATTCAGCTTTGTCCTGCTTTTCCTCATCGATTGGCCAGATGAAGCTTTTTGAAATAGGCTAAATAATGACCAACCTGTCTCCTCAAGCGAGTATCCAGACACAAATCTTTTGGGATTTCCCAGTTTGGGAAGGAATGAGCCAAGAGCCTGTTGCTGGAGACGAGCTGAGGCAACGGCCGTGCCACGAGTGGCTGCAGACAAGATGTGTTTGGTAACAGAAATACCCACAAATCATCTCCAAGTGGAAAGTTAAACTCCAATCTCACTGTAAAAAAAAAAACCAAACCAACCACAACCCTAAAAATAATTAAAAATTCAATAATGAGACTGAACTCGGTGACTGAGCAGAAGGTAAAGCACCTACAAGCAGCAAATCGATTGCCAAGGGTGGAAACTCCTCCAAGTGCAACGTGTTAAGAAGAAAAATGTCATTTTATTGGACGTTTGGCTTCGCCTTGCTAACAAGCTCTTTGCCTCACCCTCCTTTTTTCCTGGAGGATTTTCATTTCAGCTTCTCTGCTGCATTCTGGGCTCTGTTTGTCTCCAGCCTCCAAGCGAGCATCTCGCGGGTCGGTGGTAATGGGGCTGCCCTCCCGTTAGCAGCAATAACAGCAAGTTCAGCACTTACAACCAGGCACTAACTGGTTGGAATGGTCTCGTTTTGACCCCACTCAATCATCAGGGGTGGATATTAACTGCATCCCCATCGCTGCTTGCAGCTCCAGACAGATGCTTCATTTGCATGCCCGGATCCTCCATACAAACGAGCTGCTGCTTTGGGAAGGTTCTTTGGGGAATACCTCACAGTTGGCCTTGTTTGTTTAGGAAAATATGGATACAAGTGGTTCTTTGAAGAGAGAAGCTTGCTGAGAGGCTTCCTGAGGAGCTGGGTGGTGGGAGGAGGGAGCTGGGCCAGGCTGGAGCACCCACTGAGCGTCCTGCAGGTGCACCAGAGGTTGTAGGTTGGAGCTGAGGAACAATTTGTTGGTGGTCAGGGCTGTGAAGGGCTGTGCCAGGCTGGGCAGGGCAGGGGTGGAGTCCCCATCCCTGGAGGGGTTTCCAAGGCGTGGAGATGTGGTGCTGAGGGCCATGGGGCCCCCTCTCAGTGCTGGGGGAATGCTTGGACTTGATGACCTTAAAGGTCTCTTCCAACCAGAAGGGTTCTGATTCTATCATTCCCTGCACCGTGGCAGGAGATGCTGCAGGATCTCTCCAACAAGGAGCAGGCAGGATAAGGGTAAACTCAGGATCATTTTTTCCTGCCTGTTGAATAGGACCTTTTTATTAGGTCAAAAATGTGGCCGTCGTCTTCCCATCTGACTCCACGTTTCCTGTTTTCTTCAGGGAGCTGGAATGAAAAGCTCTGAACTGCCCCAGGAAAAGTTGTTCTTGCTCCTCCCCTGGAATTCTGGACAGGCACAAGTTTTCACACGGGTTCCCCTGGGATTCCCCAGCCCGGGTTTGTACACAAACACAAGTGCTTTAGATCATCTGACCACTTGGTTGAACTGGACTTAATGTCCAGCCCTCTTGAGATCAGCTCATCTCTAGTTACTGCTCCAAGTTTTTAATTTTGTTGTTATGTCAGGGGGATGCTGCTTTGCATTTTGGGGTCGTCTTCTCCTAATGGCACTTAAATGGCTCAAGTTTTTATATTTTTATATTTTTAAAATATATATTATACATATTATTATATATTTATATATTATTTTTTTTAATATGTGCGTTTCTCTGCATTTAAACACAAAGTGCTTCAGGGGCTTTGTCTGAGTGTTGCAGGATTTGAACCCCTCAGGAGAAGGAAAGATCAGAGAATCATAGAATTACAGAATAGTTTGGGTGGGAAAGGACCTTTAAAGCTCATCTAGTCCAACCCCCCTGCACTGAGCAGGGACATCTTCCCCCTTGAAGTCCTGCAAGGCCACCAGAAGGTCTCCCCGGAGCCTTCTCTTCTCCAAGCCCAACTCTCCCAGCAGAGGGTTCCAGCCCTCCCACCATTGCTGGGGCCTCCTCTGGCCCCGCTCCCCCAGCTCCATGTCTCTGCTGTGCTGAGATGCTCTGAGGTACCCTGATAAAGATTGTGGAATCATAAAATCATTTAGGCTGGAAAAGACCTTCAAGACCATCAAGTCCAACCATCACCCTGACTCTACCAACTCCACTGCTAATCCATCGTGACCTTAGATGTCCAGACTTGTTTTCAGGCTGCTGTGACCATCATAAATGAGAACAAGAGGGGAAAAAAGCTCTCCCAGACCCCAGGGTATCCCTTGCTCCCCTGGCAGATGGAATCCTGGCCCAGAAATCCTTCAGTGGATGCAAGCTGGAGCTCCAAGCAACGTTGCCTGCATGACAGTGCAGAGCTTCAGCCCTGCCTGCTGCTCTTGAAGGACCTGTGTGCTCTGGGAAAACCCTCCTCATCCCAGCCAGCTCTCCTGGAAGCACAACACCATGTTCAGCAAAAAGGTTCCTGGAAAGGGCTGGTGCTCCATCAACGTCCTCCTCGCCTGTCTCCCTGCCAGCCCCGCTCCTCCTGCCAAGCCAGGAAAGGCTGACAATGAAAGGAGCCCATCATCACTCTCACACATTTCCTGATGCCTCAACATCTGGGGGAGCTGCACGTTCCCCTCCCTGAGCCATTTGCTTTGGCTGCGGGGAGATGTTTCCAGCACAGCAGAGTCTGTGTGGGCCAGGGCTCAGCAGAGGCTGGAGAAGGGGAGAATTATCCTCCAAGTGCATGACAAGTAATTAACGGCTTCCTGAGGACTAGGACCAGTTGAAAATGTTACTGAAGAGGGTTTTTTCCAAAGAAAACCTCCCCTTTTTTTTTTTTCTTTTGGGGGTTTCTTAAAAAATTGATACTGTGATGTTTTTGATGGCTGGAGAAAAACATCCTCAGCCTGGAGTTTTCTGCTCTTTGGGAGGTGATAGACAAGCCCAGGAGAAAATAACGAATGGAAAGATGATGTTGACAGAAGTTTCTCCTCCTGCTCAGCTGGAACCTCCTGGGTTCCACTTGGTGCCCGGTGCCCCTTGTCCTGTCCCTGGGCACCCCTGACAAGAGTCTGGCCCCAGCCTCTTGCCCCCACCCTTTAGCTCTTGCTCAGCATTGAGCAGATCCCCTCTGAGGCTTCTCTTCTCCAGCTCAGCAGCCCCAGGGCTCTCAGCCTGTCCTGGGCACAGAGATGCTCCAGTCCCACCAGCATCTCCACAGCCTCCCCTGGACTCTCTCCAGTAGCTCCTTGTCTCTCTTGAACTGGGGAACCCAAAGCTGGACCTAATACCTCCCTGGTGCAGAGTTGAGTAGGCGGAGAACCTCCCTCAACCTGCTGCCCACACTCTTCTTCATGCACCCCAGGAGACCATTGGCCTTCTTGGCCCCAAGGACCCAATGCTGGCTCATGGGCACCTTGTTGTCCCCCAGCACTCCCAGCTCCTTCTCCACAGAGCTTCTTCTCATCAGGTCACCCCTCACCTGCCCTGGTCCATGGGGGGTTATTCCTCCCAAGGTCCAAGACCCTCCACTTGCCCTTGTTTGAACTCCATGAGGTTCCTCAGCACTATCAAGCCGACGGCACGGACAGCTCCACGAAATTCAATTAGATTTGAAACAATTAGATCAGACTCCCGGGCTAATTAACAGCAACCTGAACAGCCAGAGCTTCATTAGGAGCAGGGGGTCATTGCTGGGGGCCGTGGGGGTTCCTCACCCTGCCCTCCCTTGTTTGTGCAGCTGGGGGCCATTGGTGCTGGGGGCTCTAACGAGGCTAATACGCTGCTTGCTGGTAATTTTCTGTTAATTGTTTGCATTCCCCGTGTGTCTTCAATCCATTAGTTCCACTCCCAGGGACCGTAGCAGGCAATAAATCCTCAGGTCCAGGTCCAAGGGCTCCTGCAGACGAGCATCATCCCCCCAAGCTCATGTTTATCATGCCATTGAATCCATCCCTCCCGGAGCTGCTCCCCCCCCTCCACCAGCTGCTGGATCCCCCGGCGGCCGTGCCTGTGGAGGGGTGATAAGAGAATCAAGCTTTTTTTGGTGCTGCCACTCGAGGTGAGACCCACAGATCCCGAATATTTCCTTCTGTTTACCCACAGCAATCAGCTCCTCAAATAGATGTCACGGGGAGAGCTGGAGCTGCGGTGATTGCGCCGCTCCCCGCCCGCTGCCCAGGGGCAAACAGCTCTGATTAATATTTCACAACATTTTTTTTTCTTTTTTTTTCCCCCCTCTTTTTATTTTTTTCTTCCTCTCACAGCCTTGATAGAGAAGCCACGGAATATTTCCCCCCCTCTCCTGTGTTTGCCCGCTCCAGTAATCATTGGATTCAATCACTCTCGCCGTGTTTTTATGAATTAATAACAGGCACTTTGGAGGGCGAGGGGGGGGAGGTGGGAGATGGATTCTCTACAACCTTAATGAGCACCGTGGGGACCACGGTTGCCAGAATCCTCCTTGTCATCATTGTCTCCACGATTTAGCTGCTCGTGGTTGGCTTTAGATGGTTCATGTTGGGAGGGGACCCCACCTTGCCCCCCCCTGCTGCTCCCACTCTTGTGTCGTTGGGAAGATGCCCCAATTAATTTTAATTTTTTTCTTTTTCTCTTCTTTTTTTTTGGCTTTTATAAGAGCTCAACCTTTGTCAGGGCTGACAAAATGTTTTCTTCGCTGCCTCATTAGTGCCCCGAGCGCCGCCGGAGCGAGAGGGATGGAGCCGTGGTGGGAAATGAGCTGCTGCTCTGCACCATCAGACCTAGAAATGAAGAGTTTGGGGTGTTTGACACTGGAATTCCATCAGGCAGGTGGAACTGGAGATGGGGGGTGTGGGCTCTGGTTGGCACTGCAGTGTAAGAGAGACATTGAGGGGCTGGAGAAGGTCCAGAGAAGGGCAATCAAGCTGGGGAAGGGTCTGGAGAACATGTCCTATGAGGAGCAGCTGAGGGAGCTGGGGGGTGTTAATTTTACAGCCCAAGAGCTGGGTCTCCACCCAACGTTAGTGTTGGTCTGAGTTCATGTTTGAGGAGCCCAGAAACAGCTGGTGACATGTGCATGGAGAGGCCTTTGATGGCCTTGAGGAGCCCTTGGGGGCCATGTGGAGATCTTGATGCCCATGGGCACCTCTGCAAGCCCAGGTGCTCCTCAGGTCTTCAGGGAGTGATTCTTCCTCTGTTGGATCACTGATTGGGTCAACTGCAAGAGGAGTGTCTGGTACATGCTGGTGAGGTCTCCATGGAGGTCAGTGTTTGTAGGGTGGGGACAGGGGTGTCCTCAAGCCCCAGCAGCACCTACAGGCCACCTCAGGGGCACGCAGCTCCAGGTGCTCACCCACACTGATGCTTTTAATTGAAGGCTAAACAAATGGAGGAAGCCAACAAAGCCCCAAAGGGGCTGCAGCTGGTGGGCACCATCTTCTCCTCCCAGCTCTTGGAGGGGCTGGAGGAGCTGCTGCCTGCAGAGCTGCTCAGGAACATCCAGCATGATGAATCCACCTCTCCAGGCTCTTCACAAACACCCTGATTTATTTCCAGCCCCCTCGACAGAAAACTTGAGGGCATTTCTGAGCAGACCCACCAGAGATTTGGCTTCAGAGACTTCTCCCCTTGCTCTGTTTACTTTTTTGGGCCTTTTTTAATTAGCTTTTTAGAAGTCTGCTCTCAGCCTACAGCTATTTCAGAGCCCTTGGCACGGAGATCTCAGCCTGGGTGAGTAAGAAGTGATTTATAGAGCCTTGGCCAGCACTGCTCCAACATTTCTGCTGGCCAGACAAGGCATGATGGGGTGGCAGACGTGTCAGGACACGCGTGGCAGGAGCTTCTTTCAACATGAGCTTCCCCAGCAGCACCTACTGGTCTCTCACTGGCTTCAAATGGCATCAACTGGGTAAGTGATGGCAACAGGGAGGAGAAGCAGGTTGGCTCTGCTGCCATCTGGGGATGGAGGTGCCCAGCCATGGGTGGGCAGAGCACGGGAGGTTTGCACAGAGTTGTGCAGAGCCAGAAGGTCTCCCCTGAGCCTCCTCCTCTCCAGCCTCAACCCCCCCAGCTCCCTCAGCTGCTCCTCACCACACTCCTGCTCTAGACCCTTCCCCAGCTCCGTTGCCCTTCTCTGGACACGCTCCAGCCCCTCAAGGTCCTTCTAGGAGTGAGGAGCCCAAACCTGACCCCAGGATTGGAGGTTGTGCCTCCCCAAGGACAGAAGCACAGCAGGGCATTGATTCCCCACCCTGATTTACAGCAGGTTCTCCCCAGTTCTGGAGAACAACCCCCAGGTGATTGGTGCTGCCCATGGCCCTGGACCAGGCAGAATGAGACCTCAGCAGGATGGGATGCCTGGGACCACCCATCACCCACCACCCATCCTCATGGCAGGGTCAACCTCGAGCACCCCAACACCGGCCACCTCTGCCCACCACCCCCGTGCCCTGAGCATCCCTGGGTTGTTTGGGCTTTTATTATTATTTTCTTTTATTTTTTCCCTTTCCTCTCTGCTGCCTGGTGCTGTTGTCAGAGCCCTGAACAATGAGCTGCATTTATCCAGAGCTCCCCAGCCTGCCAGCTGGCGACAGCTCAACCTTCTCATCCCTTTCCAGGGCTCTTAAAGACAACTGTCCCCCCCCCAAAAAAAAACCCAACCAACCCAACACCCCAGGGTTGTGCTGAGCTCAGAGAAGTCCCCTCTCTCCTGGGCTCCTGGGCACTGGTACAATGGATGTTTAGCTCAGCATTCTTCTTCCCTGGTTGCCATTCTCCCCTCAACAATGGGCTGTTTTGCCCATGAAATTACTGCTCTGATGAGGAGGAACATGCCCCTCATTAGACTTTCAAATGCCAGCCTGTGCCTGCCAAGCTGGCTGAGATCTCTCTGGTGATATTCCTGCTGCTGAAGGAAATGGGGAGTGCAAATAGGGCAGTTTTAGACACTTATATACATATATATATGTATAGGCACCTTCCAGTATCTGAAGGGGGCTACATAAAGGTGGAGAAGGTCTGTTCAAAAGGGGTTATAATGACAGGACAAGGAGTGACGGTTTGAAGCTGGGAAAGGNCCAACCTTTGTCCAGCATCTCCCTGACCCCCAGACCATTAATCCTCATTTTAACAGGGGTCCAAGCCACTTCAGCAGCCTTGACCTTGAAAACCCAGGACCTTCTAATTCAGAGCAGATGCTTCTCCAACAGCCAAGAGAAGAGAAGGCTCTGAGGGGACCTTCTTGTGGCCTTCCAGGATCTGAAGGGGACTACAAGGAAGCTGGGGAGGGACTTTTTAGGATGTTGGGTAGTGGTAGGACTGGGGGGAATGGGTCAAAACTAGAGGTGGGGAGATTCAGATGAGAGGTTAGGAAGAAGTTCTTCACCATGAGGTGGGGAGACACTGGCACAGGTTGCCCAGAGAGGTGCTGGAAGCCCCATCCCTGGACATTTTGAAGGCCAGGCTGGCTGGGGCTGTGAGCAACTGCTCTAGTGGGAGGTGTCCCTCCCTGGGGACCACACCTGGGTCCTTCTCACCGCTTGGTTTTACTCCTGCCCTCCCCAGCTCTGCAGAATCCAGTAGCAGGGCTGGAATGGGGAGGTCCCAGTTCCCTCCCCCACTGATAAAATGTCCCTTCCTGAGCCTTGAAAAGGGTTTTTTTTTTTCCCCAGAACTCAGCTGATAGAGATTCCCACCGGAGAGCTGGAGGCTGGCAATCAGCTTACTCATTCCTGGCTTATCATCCCAACCCTCTGACCTTCACACAGGGCTGGTGTGGTGCCCGGGCGAGCAAACTGGGATCCAAACAGGCTGGGACTCACCAGAGCTCTCCCAGTGCTGCCTGAAACCTCCCAGCAGATCCACACCCACCACCAAGGACCCTCCTGGAGGTGCCAGCACCTCATGGTGACCCTCAGCTGGTGCTGGCCCCATGGAACCCACGTTCCACCTCTTGTGGGGCATGTGTCTGGTTCTCCTTTGCTTTGTGATCCCCAGGAAGCAGATTGAGGGTTTGGGGGATGCTGGGGAGTGGGTTTGGGCTTTGCCACCCCTCAAAAGAGCCACCTGGACACCCCAGGAGCCCAACTGAAGGCATCTCATGGACATCAGAGCCCCTGGTGGCTGGGAGCACCTTCCCAGTGACATTCCCCTGGGAGGATCAAGGGCAACAAGGAGGGACCTGTGGGGTTCAGGTGATGTTCTTCCCTCTGTCCCAGTGGGGACGTGGGAGGAGGCAACTGGTGTGCTACTGGGAGCAGAGGAATGCAGCAAAATGGGATGGGGTGGGGGGGGAGAAATTAATAATTATCTAAACCTCACCCCTATCAGTGTTCATCAAAACTTGCCCGTACTTCATTCCAGCCTCCTTTCTTCTTCTTGCCTCCAGTAAGTACTTTAACATCCTTTTTAAAAATTAAAGGGGGAGGGTTATGGAACAGATAAGAGATAATTGCCTGGCTTTGACTCCGCTATTGATGTGAAAATAGGATTGGAATTACTCACTCTGGTTGAAAGGTTAGTTGAAGGTTATTACAGGAAAATTGTTATTCATACATTTTTTTTTTTTTTCCCCCTCTGTGCTGCTGGATAGCCTGAAAGATTAAATTCACAGAGTGCATAATGACCCATCACAACGGACAATGGTGGGAATAATCTCCAGAGACTCCAGATAACAGAACAGAGACTTCTTTGAATAATTCATGGTTCAACAGACATCCCTCACTAACAGATTACATGTGAGTTTTCATTAGAAAGGAGATAATTTAAAGTAGCTTTTAAAAATAACCCGGGTGTTTTTAAGGGAAGGGGAATTACCAGCAGCATTTCTGCAGCTTGTTTATGCTTTCATAAATCTGCTTTTCCTCCCTGACCTTCGTGCCATGGGAAACAAAACTGCCAGGGGATAAAGCAAGTCATTGTTGGTGACAGTCCCCTGGCTGCTGAGGGAGGTGGTTTCACAGGCAGCCTCACACTTGAGTTCCCTTCACACGGGGATGGGTTTAGAAGGATGCTCAGGACCCCCTGGACCACCCCCCTTGGTGGGGATGCTGAGGACCAAGCCCTTCCCAGCCCCTCCACTGCTCAGCTCCTTCTCCCAGCACCAAACTCACACAGTGGCTCTGGCTAATCTTTTAATTTCATCCCCTGCAGTAGCTATTATGTTATAAGAGCCGATTGTTTGCTGGAAACATGTGTTGGGGAAGGTTTAATGGGGGCTCGATAGGCATCTACCTCATTGTTGGGAGCCACCACAAACGGATCTGGAGCTAGTAATTGATATTTAGTAAACAGGGGAGAGTTATCTGCCCTGATCTAAATGAAATACTAATTAAAGCCACACAACTCACAGCTACGGGCTGCTTGGGGGACAAGTTTCCTGACAAGGGGGATGAGCAGGGATGCTGCAGAGGGGTGAGTGGGGTGGCCCCTGGTGTCCCTTAGATGGGGGGGAGGGGGTGTCCCCTGGATGGGGGAACCTGGTGAGTGGGTTTGGGCTTTTTTGGGGGCTTCATCCCCACTTTTGGGTAGGTTTTGGGATGTTTCTAGGCTGGGATCAGGACAGGGCTGCAGATCCTGGAGGAAAAGTGGTGGAAGTTGTAGCATCCCCACTCCATCATCATTCCCAAGCTCCGTGGGTTTCGAGCCACCTCTTCTAACTGCTCCAAATCAGCTCGGTGGGGGAGTGGAGATGGTAATTACAGGGTAAGGGAAGAGAAAGCAAATATTTGAGAGGTGATTCATTGCCAAGCAGAGCTGAGTGATGCACAAGCATTCCCCGGGGAGAGCGTCAGCTCGGGAAATATTTACCTTCTGCCATCAGGTGGATTTGTTGGCACCACGCAGGGTAAACGTTGAGTAAAGGAGCAGGGAGCTGCTCAGCACAGGGCCCATCACGTGGGGGCTCCTCTCCTTGCTTCACCACCGTTGACAGGGAGTATTTAGAGCGTGCAAGGCAAGACTTTGACCTGAAGCAGCAGTTAGAGAGGAAAGAGGAGTCGCTTTGCTGTGGTCAACAGTGTTTCCTTGGGTTCCTCATAGAATCATAAGATGGGTTGGGTTGGAAGGACCTCCAAAGGTCATCATCACCCCCTACAATCAGCGGGGACATCTCTACCTAGGGCAGGTTGCGCAGAGCCCCATCAAGCCTGACCTTGAGTGTCTCCAGGGATGGGGCCTCCATCACTTCTCTGGGCAACCTCAGTGATCAACCACCCTCATCCTAAAGAGCTTTTTTTTAAATATCCGACTTAAATCTCCCCTTTTCTAGCTTAAAACCATCACCCCTCATGGATGATTCTTTCCCTGCCTTCCTGCAGGCCCTGGTGAGCAAAGGAGATCCTGGAAAGCTGATGAAGTGTGAAGCTGAAGTGTCTCCTCAGGTCCTGTCCCACCTGAGAAGAATTACCAGAGGAGGATTTATCCCCATGGAGGAAGTGCAGCAGGTACAGAGATTTTCCTCTCACCCCACCCCTCTAGGTAGAAGGGCTTGTTCTGAGTAATCTAAAGGATGTGATGAGGACTTTTAGAGGCTTAACCCGAAACTCTCGACATCTTCTGCCACTAAAGCTTGTGTCAATAAATCATTTTTTAATTATAAGCCGAAATTATCAGCTAAGCACCTCTGAATGATCTCTGGAGTGATTTCTGCCTTCAGAGCAGAAAGTTGTTCTCCCTTTTAAAATCCTTTCTCTTTTTTTTTTTTTCCTCCACCTCCTGACAAACCAACCACCCCATTCACGTGTGGCAGGGGGGAGATGAATGAAATTCAACCCACCCCTTAACGAGGAGGCTGCAAAATCCACACCCAGACATGATGATGGCTCAGTCCCACCTCTGGTACAGCACGAGAGCAGTGGCTGTGATTTAGTGCCGCCTTCTGCAATTAGCTGGCAGGGCAGGATTGCTCTTGTTCAGCGCTGATCAGGGGTCCTGGAAATTATTCTGGGGGTGGTAACACTCATTGGGAAGGGGAAGGAGGAGAAGGGAGGGTTGGATGGGTCAGAGCTCGGGTCATGGATCTCATTTGACTCCAAGCATCCTAATTTTAGCTACAGAAACTCATCAGCACTCCACGATCCTCCTGGTTCTCCAAGGAATCATCAAAGCCCAGGGAAAGAGGCAAGGAAAAGAGATGTTGGAGGTGCTGCTGCATGACCTTGGCTGGTGATGGAGCTGGAGGAGCCCTCGTGGGGCATTATCTGCTCCTCTGGCCCCAGGTGAGGACAGATCGATGCTGTTCCATTAACTGGAGGGTGAGACAAGCCCCTGGTTCCTGATGGCCACCAGAGCCAGGCCCTTTGCTCTGCGGATCCCTCCCCAGCCACCCCAGATCAATGCAGGAGTGATTTCCTCCATTGCAGGAGGAGATTTACAGCGTTCCTGCTCCCTGAGCTTCCCACCTGCCCCTAATTAGTGCGGTTAATCAAGGCTGGGGGCTCCATTGGCCGGGATGGGAGCTTTGAGCAGGAGCTGCGTCGCTCCCTGGAGCAGAGCTTGGTCTGCACCCAGGGCTGGCATGAGGTGGAGACACCTCAGATCATCTTCTAGGACCTTTTCTGTTCCTGGAGAAGTGCCTGAGCCGTGGATTGTTGCTGGAGATCCTGTGCAGCTCCTCCTGTGAAGGAGAAACGAGTCTCTGCTTGTCTTAAGAGGGCTGGAGATGTCCAGATGAGAGCACTGTAGGTATTCATGGCAATCCTCCTCAGCTCCTCTTATCCTCCCCAACTAGGCTGATTTCTCACCTCCTTCTGCCCCGATTAATCTTATTTCATGGGTTCCATGACAACATCTTGCTCTTCAAACCATTATTGAGTTACGAGCAGGGAGATGAGCCCCTGAACCACATCAACCTGGGAATGCAGGAATTAAGCAGAGTTTTAGCAGCACATCATTTTGCAGGTGGTCTCTTTGCCATGTCATACAACCACCAGCTCCCTGGACCTCCCCAGCTCCATCCATCCATCCATGGGAACCTTAGGTCTTCTCCCCAGCTCCATCCGTTCATGGGGAGCTTGGGTCTCCTCCTCAGCTCCATCCATTCATGGGATCCTTAGATCTTCCCCCCAACTCCATCCATTCTTGGGGACCTTAGATCTCCTCCCCAGCTCCATCTATTCATGGGGAGCTTCATTCTCCTTCCCAGCTCCATCCATTCATGGGGACCTTAGATCTTCTCCCCAGTTCCATCCATTCATGGGGACCTTAGATCTCCTCCCCAGCTCCATCCATCCATGGAGAGCTTAGATCTCCTCCCCAGCTCCATCCATCCATTCTTGGGGACCTTAGATCTCCTCCCCAGCTCCATCCATCCATGGAGAGCTTCAATCTTCCCCCCAGCTCCATCCATTCACGTGGAGCCGAGGTCTCCCCCCAGCCCAGCTCCCTCCTGGCTGGGCTGTGAACACTCCTGCCCCAGCCTGGTTAAAGGCTTTTTGTCTGTGCTTAATGATGTGGCTGCAGATTTACCCTTGAGGAGGTGGGAGCTGTAAATAATGTTGGTTTTTATAGGAAAAAAGCAGCCTTTTGAATGGGATGCTGTTAACCCCGAGCTTCCCTTAACCCCAGGCTTTCCAGAGGGGTTGTTCCTACAAGGTGCTGGTCACCCTTGGCTGGATTAGGGGTGTGGGGGCATCATGGGCAGCTCAACACCCACAGGATGGTGCCCATATGGGATGGTGGCACCTTTCCCAGGGTGATGCATTCACAATGGGGCTTGAATTCAGCAAAGCTCCCTCATCCCACGTCTCCAAGAAGCATCTTGGCATTTGCAGGGGGGTTGCTGGGGTTGGGGAGAGGGAGTTTGCTCCTTCTAATACCCAAATTTAGAGCCTTTCCCCTTCCTCCTCCTCCCACCAAGCACCTGAAGCCTTCACCAGGTTGCTCTGTCAACCCCTTGGGACCTGCAGGACCAACTCCTCCACCTGCAGAGCTTTCCTCTAGTCAAACAGTGAGTCCTCACTCTGAGTTTGGTTTGGAAATGGAAGAGATTCAGTGAAATAAAGGGTTTGCTGCTGTTCAAACACCACTGAGATGGTGACATTTGCTCTCGGGCCACCCAAGGACTCAGTGTCCTGGCTCCTGCAGGATGCTGCTCGTGTCCCATCATGGATCCTGGGGAAGCTGCTGGGACCTCCCCTCTGAGGGTGAGCCCATGTTTTCCTCACTGCCCTGGGCTCTGAAGTGCTATTTAATTAAGAAGTGCTAAGTTGGCCACTCCAGCCCTTGTTTGCCAGCTGGGGGGGGGGGGTGTTCACTATTTACTATTCCTGATGCCACCAGCCCAGCCCTGGACCTGGGAAACCTCCAGTGTCACCATCCAAGTGAGGCTTTGCTGCTCCCTCTCTGCTGATGCCAGGTAATTTATTTGATACAACTCTTCTGATTGCAGCTCCCAGCACTCCAGGTACCAGCTGCCAGGAGAAACACTTGGATGCTAAAGTGCTGTTGACAAAATTGGTCCCAGTGGTACCAGTGCACAGATGCCTTGTCTCCTTCCCTGCCAACATCCCAGGTACTGGGAGGAGGGAGGGATGGATGGTGCTGAGCCCTCTGGAGATCTGCAGGGGTCATATGGGGATAAAAAGCCTTTAATGAGCAACCTACCTCTGCTCAGGGTTTGAAGGGGACATGCCCAGACTCCAGAAGCCACCACCAGTGGCTTACTGGTTGCTCTGGCAGCGTGGCATGGGATGGGTGGCAACACCAAGACCTGCCTTGCCCACCTCGTGGGGTGGGGAGGATGTGGTTGGACCTGGGGAGGGGGTTAAACCCAGTTTGGGGGGAGAAAGGCTGATTTAGGAAGAGTTTCTGCTTTTAATGTGTTGCTCTGGGGTGTCCCACAAGAGCAGCTGCAGCCCCTCAAGCTGGTGGGGGGGGGGGTGGCCAGGAAGGACCACGGTGGGTGATGGTGGCAGGGAGAAAGGGTCAGAAACCAGGGAGAAAGGGTTAGAAACCAGAGGGGATTATGATGAGTTGCGGAAGGGAACCTGGAGGTTCTTCCCCATCCCTCCAGGGCTCTCCCCATCCCACCCTGGGTGGATCAGGGGTGGGAAGGTGGTGACAGTTGAGCTCGGGGAGGAGGAGTTAACAAGCAAGGAAAATAGGAGATAAATAGCCCACAAAAGCTTCAGCCCATTCATCCTGGAGCTCTACTCAATGTACCATGAAGTACATGATGTACCACATCTCCAGCCTTGGAAACCCCTCCAGGGATGGGGACTCCACCACTGCCCTGCCCAGCCTGGCACAGCCCTTCACAGCCCCAAACACCAACAAATTGTTCCTCAGCTCCAACCTCAACTTCTCTTGAAGTGGGGAGCTCAGAACTGGACACAGGCCAATGTGTGTCCAGTGCACGTGTGTGCATCCAACACGTGTCTCCGAGGCATGTTCCCAGTGCCTGCATCCAACATTTTTGGCCCAGAGAGGTGGTGGCTGCCCCATCCCTGGAACCATTGCAGGGGAGGTTGGCCGGGGCTCTGAGCAACCTGAGATAGTTGCAGATGTCCCTGTTGGTTGCATAAGAATTGGACTCGATGACCCTGAAAGGTCCCTTCCCATCCAACCCATTCCATGTGTCCAATACATGCACCAACACATGTCCTACACCTCCATCCCACCTGGGCTCCCACCATACATCCAGCCCAGACCCCATGATGTTCCCCCAGCCATCAAACCTCCTCAGCCTCCTCCACATCCCTGCTGGGGTCACCGCTGGCCAACACCCCCCTCCCTCCAGCCACTTCATGCCCTGATTTCCTCCGTGGCTGCTTCAGGAGGAAGATTTCTGCTTTTCTCCTGGCAGGGTCAGCGGGAGGGTAAATGCATTAGTGCAGCTCCTGGACGGATGGTGCTGTGAAAACACAACCTCTTGCTGCTATTTATACGCTGGATTTTACCTCAGGAGCTGCCAACAACCAACCCATGCCTGGATATTTCCACCCTGCTCTCCCCATCCATGGGACAGGACAGGGAGATGGTTTTGAAGGTACTTTCTTTCCCATAAAAAAATTATTTGATTGGGGTATTGACAGCAGCACCGATGTAAAAGGGCAAGGAAATATTTCCAAATGGTTTCCCTGGCAGCTGTAAATTCCACCTCGTGTTGCTTATTGACCTCTAATTGTTTCCAGTAGTAGCAGGAGACAGGAAGATCAATAGGGCTGGGGAGATAGTTAATATCCTCCTGCTGCACTTGGCTGTAGTTAGGAAACACTGGAATTCATCTTCCTGGGAGCTGGAGAAGGTTTGTAATTGAAATATTGGGTGTCCTGGGCTTCGTTCTGCGCAAAACACTCGTGCCCTGCTTGATGTACCTGGTGCTGGAGGCTCTGAGCAACCTCCTGGTTCTCCAGCTGCCCTTCAGGGGAGCTTTGGAAGTTCAGGAGGTGCTCGTCTAGGGGGAAGATGGAGATCAAGCCCCAAGGAATTTGACCACCTCAGGTGTTGTGTTTGCTGAGCAATGAGGACATGGTGAGGGAGCAGCTACAGAACAATCGTTCCATGTGTATCTTCAATAACTCACTCGGGTTGGCTGCCAAGAGCTTTCCAAGGTTATATTTTCAATTTATGACCTTTAATGCCAAGATTAGTGGAATATTTCATAGAATCAGAGAATGGGTTGGGTTGGAAGGGACCTGTAAAGGGACCTGTGAGCTCACTGCAGGAGGGTTGGACTAGGTGACCTTCACCAGCCCTTCCTGGGAAGGGTGGTTGGACTTGATGATCCTAGAGATCTTTTCCAACCTAAATGATTCCATGATTGAGATGGAGATGTGGGAGAGGATCTAGGCGTGAGGAGCATGGGGTGCATGAAAGGTGTCAGGAGAAGCTCTGGAGGGACAGGGAGAGGAAGACGATGGGGACTTTGGGGTGGAGATGGATTTTCCTGTGGAAGGACGCAAAGAGGAAGATGATGGGGACTTTGGGGTGGAGATGGATTTTCCTGTGGAAGGACGCAAAGAGGAAGATGATGGGGACTTTGGGGTGGATATGGATTCTTGGAAACCTTGGAAATGGATTCCTGGAGACCTTGAAAAGCCCTTGGCAGCCAACCTGAGGATGCTTTGAATGACCCCACCACCTCCCTTGGGTCATTCATTGATGGCCATCAACCATCTGACCCACCTGAAGGACCAGAGGAGAGCAGAGCCATGGTGGTGGCCGTGCTGCAGGTGCCAGTGATGGAGTTGTTGTCCCCTGGTGGAGCACAACCATCTCCACAGCTCAGCCTATCCCCACCAACCAGAGCAGAGCACTAATCTTCCCTCCTGTGCTAATTGCTGGCAGGGCGCCACGTGCCTCTTCTCCCCCCCCAGCTTTAACAAAACATTTATGCATGAAAGATTTAATGCCAGGTATCAAGCATATCATTGTAAATTTACCACTAATTAAGCCTCATTAAAATAATTAAATGGCTGCCGAGGCACAATGTGGAGGGAGAAATCCACAGCTCCTCCTTCGTGCTGCCCTGACGTTGGGAGGGGGGGAAAATCCAAATATTTCTGCCCTTCAGCCAAGTGGCTCCATGGCCAGAGGGGGTTGGATGGGGGGGGTTTCAATTTCAGGACCTCCTGAGATGGTTTTTTTGCCTTTATCTGGATGAAGAAGGGACAATTTGACAAATCTGTTCCTCCGAGCATTTGCATATTCATGACTCCTCAGGATTTTTTAATCAAAGGCACCGATGGACCCTTTGCTCCGGTCATGAATAATGGATGGGGGGTGTTGGGGGGGTGTTGGAGGGAGGGGGGGGCCACCACCACCACCACATGGTGCTGCAGATGTTCAGGCTTCACGTGTGCTCAGCTCAGGCAGCCCAGGAGCCCTCCCTGGACGCGCCATCTGCTGCCCACCCCACCCCAGGAGAGGTGGAGAGGGACCTGGGTGAGAGTCTGTTCAAAAGGGGTTGTGGTGAGAGGAGAAGGAGGGATGGTTTGAAGGTAGGAAAGAGGAGATTTAGGCTGGATATTAGGAAAAAGTTCTTTAATCTAAGAGTGATAGATCAGTGGAAGGGGCTGCCCAGAGAGGTGGTGGAGGCCCCATCCCTGGAGTCCTTCAAGGTCAGGCTTGATGGGGCTCTGAGCAGCCTGCCCTAGGTAGAGATGTCCCTGCTGGTGTAGGGAGGTTGGCCCAGGTGACCTCTAGAGGTCCCTTCCAACCCAAACCATTCTATGAAGAGGAACTTTAGGCACTGGCCCAGGGAGGTGCTGGAGCCACCATCCCTGGAGGGGTTCAACAAACGAGTAGATGTGGAGCTTCAAGACATGGTCTGGGAGTCAGACTCCTCCCGCCTCGAGTCGCAGAGAAAAAGGGAGGGAGGTGGAAGTTATGGGAGGTAGAAGGGCACAGACAATGATCTGGGGTTCAGGGACAGGCAGGAGCCCATGGGGGGTCACCCCAACCATGGTGATGCCCCTCCTGGGAGTTTGCCCGTGTGTCTCCATCACCTCAGTGGTTTGCAAGGTGAGGTTGTGTTTCTCTTTTTCTAACCCAGGGAGGATGTGGTTGGATTTCTATTAAAAAAAAAAAAAGAAGGAAAAGAGATGTTGGGTTTCTGGAGAGCTGCTCTGAGTGTGTCTGTGAAGGTAGATGCTCTTCAAGCCTGCAGGGAGAAAGCCCCTCTAGGCCCATAAATAATTCAGCTGCTCTGACACAGTCTGTGAGAACATCAGTGGAGCTGCTCTGCTGAGGAGAAATCTATCGATCCCTGCTTGGTGTGAAGGAGCTTCCTGCCATCCCCTCCCCACAGGAGCAGAGGAGCTTCTCCACCCCCTCCACCTCCCAGCCACGGAGGTTCCACAGCAGCTTTGGGCCACCCCCTGCCCTCCCTTCCCAAGGGACGTGTCACCAAAGTCCTTTCTCACCTCTCCTCCTAACTATGGGATGAATAATTAACTCTCTGGCTAATCACTCTGGGGTCTGGGCACTTCTGCTCCTGTTAATAGCAAAATGTTGTGGTGTTGTCTCCTCGGCCCAACAGGACAAGTCGTGTGCAGAGCCACGTGCCTTCCTAATGGGCAGCATCCTCCAGCATCCTTCCAGGATCACCTCAGCATCCTCCCACCATGGTACCTTCCTCCAGCATCCTTCCAGGATCACCTCAGCATCCTCCCACCATGGTACCTTCCTCCAGCATCCTCCCAGAGCCACCTCAGCATCCTCCCACCATTGCAACATCCTCCAGCATCCTCCCAGCACCACAGCATCCTCCTGCCATGACATCTTCCCAGCACCACCTCAGCATCCTCCAACCATGGTTGCATCCTCCAGCATCCTCCCAGCACCACAGCATCCTCCTGCCATGACATCTTCCCAGCACCACCTCAGCATCCTCCCATCATGGTACCTTCCTCCAGCATCCTCCCAGCACCTCAGCATCCTCCCATCACAACAGGTACTGACTGAATCTAGTTTCAATCTGGCCTTTAACTTCCAAAAGGTTTGGCACAACCTGCTCTAGTGGGAGATGCCCCTGCCCATGGCAGATGATCTTTGAGGTCCCTCCCAACCCATTCCTTGATTCTATCTTCTCCTGAAGCACGATGGCTCCTCAGCCACATGGTTCTCCACGAGGGTCCTTTTCCCAGTTGCTTACTGGTCATCGTGTCCTTCCCAGCACGACAAAACCATCAGGAGCCCTTGTAGGGACACCAACAGGTCTATCCAAGACACCTCTTGGAGCACCACTATCCTCCCCGGTGTCGAAAGCCCTGCAAAGATTCAGGTGCTTCAAACGGATTTATCCTTGGATTAATTTTTATTATTATTAATTTTTTTAATTTTTTTTTTTCCCCCGTGACTCTAAAACCCATTTCTGCATCTCCCCCAACCCTTCAGCAAACAGAGCAGTTTGTCTTTGTGTTTGCTAATTTCCAAACAAATATTTGCCTGCCAAGCAAATCTCGTCTCTGAGGATGTGCTATTAATAGGATAATTAGGCAGCCGGTAATGAAAAGGATTGCTGGTAATTATGGCAAGATTTGTTTTGGCATTTGGAGGCAGAAAGGGAGGCTTGGAGTGCTAAAATCTACCTTGGAGTTAATTAGTGCTATTAGAATACACCTGAAAAAATAGGGCAGCTAATGAACACTTCAGTTTGTTTTTAAAGAGGCTGCGCGAGCGTTTTCCCCACTAAATATTTAGAGAGAAAACACAAAATCCTCTTTTTTTCAGGTTGTTATTAAATATTTTTTTGGGGGGTGAAGCAGCCCTGGGAAAGCCCAGCCCAAACCCCAGTGATCTGGGGGGGTCCCTTCCCAGCCCAAGAAGATTTTGGGGTCAGATGAGGGATTTTGGGGGGCAGATGAGGGATTTTTGGGGCAGATAAGGGATTTTGGGGGTCAGATGAGGGATTTTTGGGGCAGATAAGGGATTTT
>VYZX01032810.1:614100-625053 GCA_013401335.1 Brachypteracias leptosomus | reverse complement strand
GGGTGTGAGGGGAGGTGTGTGTGGGGCAGGTAAGGGAGTGTGGGGGGCAGATAAGGGATTTTTGGAGCAGATAAGAGATTTTAGGGGTCAGATAAGGGATTTTTGGGGCAGATAAGGGATTTTTGGGGGGCAGATAAGGGATTTTTGGGGCAGACAAGGGATTTTTGGGGCAGATAAGAGATTTTGGAGGGCAGATAAGGGATTTTGGGAGCAATGGGGTGGTTGCTCCAGCATCAGGTTGAGGAGTTTTGCTGAGCTGTGATTTTCCAGCTGTGGAGCAGGATGGGGTTTGTTATATAAATCCCTCCCCCCCTCTCCTCACTCACTGTTGAACTTTCTGTGCATTTGTTGGTATACTAAAAAAAAAACCCACCAACCCAACCCAAACCGCGGCGGTTGGCCCCGGAATGATTAATTAGGAAATTACATTTATATAACCCTCTAAGCTGGAGCTGCTGGTTGCCAAGGGCAGAGGTAGGGGAATTACATCCAGATTAGCTCCCGGCCAAAGGAGGGCAGAAATCATCAAATTATACCGATCTGGGGGAAAAAAAAGCCCAAATTAGGTTTTTTTCCCATTTTAATTCTCCCCTCCCACGATTAAACAGGGAGAAAATGAGTGGAGGGAGGTGGAGCCTTTGGGGGGTGACTGGGTGATGGCCCCAGCTCTGGAAAGCAAGAGGTGAGATTATCAAAAAAAGCTGATTTCCAGCTGAACGTGGCCCTTCAGTTGCCCAAACAAAATTGCTTTTATTCTCCCCAACATGTGTTCAGAAAGATTAAAGAGCTGTAAGCTCGCACGGCTTAATAAGAGTGTGCATTAGAGGAGTGGGACGAGCCCCCCCCACTTTGGGGGGGATTGGAAATCCTGTTTATTGAATTATAAAGAACCTTAAAGGATCAGGGATATTGAAGTAGGGATTTTAATACTTGGTGGTATTTGGAGGGGGGGGTTCTTGGAGCACAACAAATCATTTAAAAAGTCTTTTGGGGAGGGGGTTTTGGGGGTTTTTTTTTGGAGCAGGGCTGGTGGGGAAGAGTTAATGGGGAAATAGGAGGTGGGGTTGGGTGGATGGGGAGCCCAGTGGCTGTAGAGAAGATGTTTGCTCTGTAATGAGGTGGGGAAATTAAAGGTGGTGCCCGGGGGGCTTTGGGGGGAGCTCTGGGAACTGGGGAAGTCGGGCAGGGGGAGGGATCTGGGAGGGAATTCTGGCAGGGAGAGGGAGCTGAGCACATATATATGTATTAAAATATATGTATATATATGTGTGTGTATTTGTATATATATGTATATGTGTATGCACATATATGTGTATATATGTGTATATATGTATATTTGTATGTTATGTGTATATATATGTATATTATGTATATGTGTATGCATGTATATGTGTATATATGTGTATATATGTATATTTGTATGTTACGTGTGTATATATATGTTATGTATATATGTATACTTATATATATATGTATATATTTGTGTATATATGTATATTTGTATGTTATGTGTATATATATATATATGTTATGTATATATGTATACTTATATATATGTAAACATTTGTATATGTATCTATTTGTATATGGAGGGTATATATGAGCACGTATATATGGTAGGATGTTGAAGTTCCTGATAAGATCTGGGGATGTGCAATGAGGATATATATGAGGATGAATATATAGGGTGTATATGTAGGATATATATGTAGAATATATATGTGGGATATATATGTAGGATATATGAGGATATATTTATAGGCTATATATGAGGATATATATGAGGATGTATATTGGGATATATATGAGGATATATTTGTAGGGTATGTATGAGTATATATATGTAGGATATATAAGAGCACCTATATATGGTAGGGTGTTTAAGTTCCTAATAAGATCTGGGGATATGTATGAGGATATATATGTAGGATATATATGAGGATATATGTGAGAATATCTATGTATTATATATATGTCGGATATATAAGTAGGGTATATATGAGAATAAATATGTAGGATATATATGTAGAATATGTAGGCTATATATGAGGATATATATGTGGGATATATGAGGATGTATTTGTAGGATATATATGAGCACCTATATATGGTAGGATGTTTAAGTTCCTAATAAGATCTGGGGATATGCAATGAGAATATATAAGTAGGATATATAAGTAGGATATATATGTAGAATATATATGAGGATAATTATGTAGGATATATATAAGGATATATATGTAGAATATATATGTAGGCTATATATGAGGATATATATGAGGATATATATGGATATCTATGTAGGATATATATGAGCACCTATATATGGTAGGATGTTTAAGTTCCTAATAAGATCTGGGGATATATATGAGGATATCTATGTAGGATACACATGAGGATATATTTATAGGATATATATGAGCACGTATATATAGTAGGATGTTTAAATTCCTAATAAGACCTGAGGATACCCAAAGAAGAGACTCACCACCTGCAGATCCCCTCCAGCTCTGGTTGGAGGTTGACCCAGCGCTGCTGGACAAGGGTGGGGTCTTCTCCTGGCCTCCTGGTCCCCTCTCCCCCCTGGGCCATGGTGTGCACTGGGATTACTGGTGGGGCTGGGGGGGATTTGCAGTTTCTCAGCAGCCCCCTTGTCTGTGGTAACTTATGCTCTCCTGCTCCCTAAGAGGATTGGGCAGATTAAATGAAATCATGAGACATGCTATGCAAATTACATCCCAAATCTGATTTTCTGTCAGGGATTAGGGTTAAAATGTTGGGAGCTGGGAACTTTTGCCTTCTTTGGTCTAGGAGGTGCACTTCCCTAATGGGATGATGGGTGTCTACTTGAGTCTTGGCTGGTTCCTCCACGTTGTATGAGGAGAACCTGAGGGAACTGGGGTTGTTGAGCTTGGAGAAGAGGAGGCTGAGAGGAGATCTCGTTGTCCTCTACAAAAGAGGTTGTGGTGAGGCTGGGGTTGGGCTCTTCTCCCAACTAATGACAGGACAAGAAGTGATGGCTTCAAGTTGCACCAGGGGAGGTTTAGATGGGACATTAGGAAGAAGTTCTTTAGTGGAAGAGTGGTCAGGGACTGGCCCAGGCTGCCCAGAGAGGTGGGGGAGTCACCATCCCTGGAGGGGTTCAACAAACGAGTAGATGTGGTGCTTTGGGACATGGTCTAGAAGATGTTGGACCAAGGTTGGACTTGATGATCCTGGAGGGCTTTTCCAACCTAAATGATTCTATGGTTCTATGTTTTCAATCCCAGTGTTTAATAATAATAAAACCAGAACATCCCTCTGATGCTCTTTATGGATCCTGGCAACCCTTGTGCCCCCTCCCATGTCCCACCAATGGGATAATCTTCCTGTGGTGTCCCAGGAGCAGACCTCAGCCCGTGCTGGGATGTCTTTCCATGCCTTCCACCCAACATCGGGCGTGTGGTGGATCTCAGATGGGTGGAAAGAGAAATCTCTTTGATTTCTCCAACTCTGTGTCCAGGGATCTGCTGGAGCTGCACGTGGGGTTACTTCATGTCTTCTTCTCATCTCTTTTGCTCCATAACTGGGCAACGAGTGATGGTTTGGAGGAGGGAAGGCTTCAGCAGTCCTGGCTGCTCCCCAGTTTGAACCCCCCCCAGAGCAGGTCTGGTTTTCTCCCTGGTCTTTATGGATCATTAACCCCTTTGGATGTCCTCGTGTTCATTAAGCTTCATTATTTTCTTGTTTTCTTTCTCCAAGCCCTGGGTTGTGGCTGGTGAGCAGCCCACCCCTCTGGCCTCCTGCCACTTGGAGAACGGCCCCGTTTCTGCTGGGGCTGGAGATCAAAGCCCTGCCCATTAAAGCTCAAAAGCATTTGAGGAGATCTGCCCAGGTTTGGGGCTCGGGTGGTTTTCCATGGGCTTTGTCAGGATGTCATTAGAGCTGCTGGGGGCCAAGTCCCCCTGGAGTTACCTTGGAGTGCAGCCAAATAATGGAATCATGGAATCATTGAATCATTTGGGTTGGGAGAGACCTTGAAGATCATGAGTTCAACCATTCCCCATCCCTGTCAGGGCACCACTAACCCCTGGCCCTCAGCACCACATCTCCACACCTTGGAAACCCCTCCAGGGATGGGGACTCCACCACTGCCCTGCCCAGCCTGGCACAGCCCTTCACAGCCCTGACCACCAACAAATTGTTCCTCAGCTCCAACCTCAACCGCCCCTGGGGCAACTTGAGGCCAGTTCCTCTTGTCCTGTCTGGAGAAGACACTCAGTGTTTTATTTCCCAAGGCAGGAGGGAAAACACCTTGGTAGGAGCATCTCCTACCTTGCTAGAGGTAGGAGATAAAGTCCCACCAGCTCCCTGCTACCAGGAGAGGTGCAGGTCCCACCACTCTGTTTAATCTCCAGGATTTTTGCCCTCCAAGCCCCGAAAAAAAATGTATTTCTTTTAACCCCCATTCCGAGGCAGTAAAGGGGTTTATGTGCTGTGGTTTTTCTTCCTGTCAAGCAGACTAAGGAGATTACGAGGCTGCAAATCTGATATAAAAGATTTCTTTTAAAGTCACTGATAAAGCTCAATAAATAATGAGCTCAGTGTCTGCGACTGCTTCGCAGAGATATTAGACTATAAAAAAATTTAAATGGCTGTTACTTAAAGTGGAATCAAAAAAAAAAAAACCCCAAACCCCAAACTGTAGCTTATTGCATCAAAACAGCACCGGTGGGAGAAGATGTGGAGTTGTGTCTACGGGCAACAGCAGCATTTCCAATTGCTCTCCATTCCCACCTGAATGCCTAATGGGCTTGGGCTGCAGAGTTTGCAGCCATCTGCAGGGAGAGGAGTGGATGTGGAAGGGAGGGAGCCAAGAGTTGGTGTCTCATTTCCAGGAGACAAGGAGAAGGCTTCAGGAATGTGTTTATTCCCAGGCTGTGTCTCGCCAGCAGCTCTGGGATGGTGTTTTAAGGGGTGCTGAGTGAAAGCAGGACTATGAGAAAGTCAAGGAATGGGTTGGGTTGGAAGGGACCTCAAAGATCATCTTGTTCCAACCCCCCTGCCATGGCAGGGACACCTCCCACTAGAGCAGGTTGCTCCAAGCCCCATCCAACCTGGCCTTGAGCACCTCAGTAGAGGGTTCTACAGTGGGGGAACTGCACTGAGGGTGTTGGGGGGGTTTTTGCCCGAGTTGAAGCTCTTTCCATCCCTTGTCTGCCAGTTGTGCTGGACATCCTTCCATGCTGACCATGCTGGAGCTGTGCTGGGCATCCATTGAGAGGGGATCTGATCAATGCTGATCAAGAGCTAAAGGGTGGGGGCAAGAGGCTGGGGGCAGACTCTTGTCAGTGGTGCCCAGGGACAGGACAAGGGGCACCGGGCACCAACTGGAACCCGGGAACTCCTTCTCTGGAGACTCTTCTTCCTTTGTGTCAGGCAACCAGCTGCCAAACGGTGGGGCCGTGGGGGTCGAGGAGGCCACAGAAGGTCCCCATATGCTGGGGAACAGAGGAACTGGGGGAACTGGAGCTGGCCAAGCCCCTCCAGCCAGCTCAGCAGCTGCGGGCTGGGACTCCTCATCAGGGCTGTCAATAGGATTTGCTGAGAAGTCGATTAGTCCCCCAGCACCCAGCCTGGGCAGGGAGATCTCTGGGAGTGGAATTAAACGTTTCAAAGAAATGAAACAACACAGAAGGAGAAGCATCTGGGGGGGGGCACAGACACCCCCTGACCCGGTGCTTTATTAAATGCCACTTGGTGCTCAGCCAGGTTGAGCTGCAGGGACAACGGGGGGGTGTCTATCTGCATGACCACAGCCCCCAAGACTTGGTTTTAGGGCTGTTTCTCTGGGTTTTGTGCCCTGCCCAAAGCTGGCAGGGAGAGCTCCTGCAGCCCTGGGTGGGACACGTTGCTCCGAGGGTCTGAGCCCCACAACCTCAATGTCTCTTAGCCCAAAAAAGGACTTTTTTGGTGGTGTTTAGACAATAGTTTTGCATCCCTGTGTCCGCCACAGTGAGGCTGATGTTTGCTGCCACCACAGAGTTGCAAAACAGCTGCTATAAAACAGCATTGAGGGCAAAAAAGTTCTTTTTCTCAGCATTTCAGGGAGGTTTTCAACCTCCAGCAAATAAAGCTGGTTTTAGGGGGCACCTTGTGACTGACCATGGGGGTCTTCTTGTGGGGTGCTGGGAGCCCCAGATCTGGGGTGCCATGGCTTGGAGATGAGAGGAGGAGGAAGAGAAGGAAAGGGAGGAGGAGGAGAAAGATGAGGAAGTGGAGGAGGAGAAGGAGAAGAAGAAGGAGGAGAATGAGAAGGGGAAGGAGAAGGAGAAGGAGGAAAAGGAGAAGGAAGAAAAAAAGGAGGGTGAGGAGAAGGAGGAAGAGGAGGAGAAGGAGGAGGAAAGGTGAAGAGGAGTTGCAACAGCACTGGGGAGCATCACTGGCCCCACATCTCCCATGGGGAGATGCTGCAGGATCGGGGCCACCCAGCCCGGGGTTGGTCACCCAGATAATCGATACCCTCCTTCCTTCTAATGCACAGGAAATGTGGGTTGGGGTTTTTTTTTTTTATCCCCCCCCTCTTTGTTTTTGCTTTTTCTTTCAAAGCCTGCGTGCCTCGCAGCTCCCTTTTAACCCAGCCTGCCCCGGGGGATTTATAGCCTCTATCCAGTTTTATTGTTGATACAGATCTTTATCTGCCCGGGGGCTTATAACTGACATTTAAATTACACTGCAAACAATGAATCAATATTTATGGATTACTGGTCCAATACATTCGCCCCGACTGAGTTGTTCTGGGATTCTGTCTCCGGGCAAAGAGGACAATGAGGTCAAGGTCAAGGCTTTGTCTCAGCAGCAATAGGCACAGACAGGAGCTGCCAGCCCAATATTGACTGCCTAATAGGAATGCATTTACGGCCGTCATTTACCCCCATGGATCCAGCCCTTTGTTAATTTTCTCATTCTTGTCGTTTCCCCGCTGATAATTGTGGGGAATTTCAACCTCCCCCCCCCGCCCGTAGCAACGTGGGGACACGGGGCCAGCGTGGGAGCAGCGCCCGCTCGCCAGCATCCCCCTCACCCCCTCCACCCCCATGGGAAGGGTCCTCAAGCTTGGGTTCAGCTCTTTTTTTTTTCATCTTCCAGCCTCGTTTTGCCATGGGAGGAGGACCTGATACTCCTGGGGAAGGAGATGCCTGGAAGTTCAAGCTGGACTCCAAGGAGCCAGGAGCACCCCTTGATGCTCCAAACTCTTCCTGGAGGTCAACCTTGGATGGAATCTGGAGTTAAGCTGGTGGAAAAACTTGGTGTTCTTTTGGTTTGGACTTTTTTCTAGAGAGACAGAATTTTTTGGGTTGGAAGAGACCTTGAAGATCATGAGTTCAACCATTAACTGAGCACTGCCAGGGCACCACTAACCCCTGTCCCTCAGCACCACATCTCCACGCCTTGGAAACCCCTCCAGGGATGGGGACTCCACCTCTTTGCAGGGAGTTGTGCAGAGCCAGAAGGTCTCCCCTGAGCCTCCTTTGCTCCAGCCTCAAACCCCCCAGATCCATCAGCTGCTCCTCACCACACTCCTGCTCTACACCCTTCCCCACCTTCATTGCCCTTCTCTGGCCACGCTCCAACCCCTCAATGTCCTTTTTGGAGTGACCCTCAAGCCCTTATGATGCTCATCCCTCCTTCCACCACGTTTCTCATCCCTCCAACCACTACGACACTCATCCTTTGAGCCACCACGTTGGCCAACCCTCAAGCCCTCATGATGCTCCTCTCTCCAGCCACCCTGGTGCACACAACCAGGGCCATGACTCCAAAAGTGATGTCCTCATCATTTTTTGGGGGGGACAAAGCTGAAGATGAACCCCCTGAAGAATTCAAGCATCGCAGAGACACGAGGCAGAACTTCCCTCTTCTTTTTACCCCCCTAGATCCACCCCAGCCCCCCCGGGGACCTGCACCCTGAGTGGGAGGAGGTGAAAGGGAAAGGGGAGGGGGGGGGTTGGGTCCTTTTAGAAGCCACGTTTATCCCCCTTGTTAAACACCAGCTGAAAAGTTCCAGGCCTAAATGAGTTTTGTCCTTTTTTCCCTCCGTTTATTTACATTCTCCTAATCCCAGGCCTGCGAATTGTGTCAATTATTCTTTCCTCCGGGCGAGCCAAGAATTCTTTGTTCCTCCCTAGTTTACAGAGGAGGGGGGGGGGGGAAAAAAATAAATAAATGAAATATAGGTGAGGTTTAGGGACCTTTTAATCCTCCCGATGTAATTACTGTTCCCTGCAGACACCGCAGCAGGTTCTGACAATCGCTGCCTGGAGCTGCCGGGCTCAGATTAGACACACAAAGTCCCTTCACTTCATCAAAGGGTCCCTTATCTGCCCACCACAGCCCAACAACAAACCAGCCCCACGTCTCCCCGGCCCCGCTGTTTATTTGGCCACTGCTGAAATAAATAAATTCCATGTAGCCCAACCCCAGTGGTTTCCCTGAGAACTTGGGGGGAATCGCCAAGAGGCTGAAGGGCCCCGGGGCTCCAGAGGGACTTTTGAAGTGCTCTGGCCACGTTTTACCAGCCCAAAATGAGGATGAAACTCCAATGACACGAAGAAATAATCCCCCATTCAGCCCTGAAAGGATTATTCTAATTACTTTGATTATTAAAGATCAGACAGATTTTTTTTTTCACCTCCTCTTTTTTTTTCTCCTTTTTTTTCTCCTTTTTTTTCCTCCTCTTTTTTCTCCTCTTTTTTCTCCTTTTTTCTTCTCCTTTTATTTTATCTCCTTTTTTTCTCCACCTTTTTTTCCTCCTCTTTTTTCTCCTTTTTATTCTCCTTTTTTCTCTTCCTTTTTTAATCTCCTTTTTTCTCCTCTTTTTTCTCCTTCTTTTTTCTCCTTTTTTTCTCGTTTTTATTTCTCCTCCTTTTTTTAATCTCTTTTTTCTCCTTTTTTCTCCTCTTTTTTTACTTCTTTTTTTCTCCTCCTTTTCTTTTCCCTCTTTTTTCTCTTCCTTTTTTCCCCCTCCTTTTTTTCTCCTTTTTCTTTCCCTCCTTTTTTTATCTTCCTTTTTTTCCTCCTTTTTTTCCTCTTTTTTTTAATCCTTTTTTCTCTCCTCTTTTTTTTCCCCCCCTTTTTTTTTTCCCCCTTTTTTTTTTTTTTTTTTTTTTTCCTGGCGAGCAGCACTAACCCCACCCCCTCCATCCAAATCCTCGCTGGGAATTGCGGAACGTCTTAAGTAAACAGCGGGAACAAACGGGCTGTGTGAGGGATCCCCGGGTCCGGCAGCCGGGCTGGGGGGGCCCCTTTGTGCCGGCCTCAATAGGGGCTAAACGCCCCCCGAGACCCCGCTCCGAGGGGCCGCGTCTCGCCCCTTTCAGATGCAAATACCGGTGGGTTTCGCCTTTATCTCCCCAGTAAGATGCTGGTGTCAAGCTGGGCCGGCATGAATAAAACGGGGAATTTATGCTTTATTGAGACCTGGGGTCTTTTTTTTCCAACCCCTCCCTCCCAGAGCCTGTGTTGGGGAGGGGTGGGCAGATGGTCCCAACCCCCCCCCTCCTCCTCCATCCCCTTATTTATCACCCTGCCATTCGTTGAAGGGCTTCTGTTTGTTTCTGCTGATGAGGCTGGTTAATTTGCACAGCGGTCTCATTAGGCCTAAACCACCAATTAATTCCTTTTGTTCTCATTAAACGGCTGATTCCTAAACATTTCTGCGGCCACAATGGATGGCTCAAAGCCACAGCCCCAGCATCCTCCCCAGCATCCTCCCTGCCCACACTGGGTACCACAGCCCCAGCATCCTCCCCAGCATCCTCCCCAGCATCCCCCCTGCCCACACTGGGTACCACTCCCCAGCATCCTCCCCACGGATGCCCTTGATGCTCCCCAGCCTAAAATCCAGGCAGTAAATTCATCCATCCTGCACCATCGAGCTGGAAAATGAGCCCCCTGTGACTCCAAGGATGCATTTAATGACTGTCCCCATCATTCCAACATCAACTCCCAGCATGGGTTGGGTTGGAAGGGACCTCCAAGAGCATCTTCTTCCAAGCCCCGTGTTGAAACATGACAAAAAATGAGGCTTGGGGGGTTTTTATTGCTCTGGTTTTATCTGATTATGGGATGTTCAGGCCAAGAGGAGCTTGTGGTTTGTGTTTTCCAGCTTGGCCACACAATTTGCAGCCTCATTGAAGAGTCCTTGACTGTCTCTTAGTGGTTTAATGTCAGAAAGTGGCAGCTTTTGTCTGGTCACTTGACATTCCTGCAGTTCAGGCTTGCTGGGGAGAATTCAACCCCCGAGGCAAGGCTACAAAACAGCTCGTTTTTTACCCAGAAATTAAGAAATAAACCCCCCGTGTGGTCGAGAGAACCTTTTTTCAACAGCCTGACACCCAAACCTGCCGTGGTTGAAGGACGTTGTGGAGCTCTGCGCTGACCTGTTGCTGGTGGGGTTTGTTCTCCTGCAGAATTGCTCCTTTAAAGCCGCTGCTGAGGGGTGGGTGGGAGCTTGGGGGGTTGTGTGTCCCCTCCATGGTGGTGGTGCTGGAGGACAAGGTGTGGTGCTCAGCCATGGGCCTCCATGGAGCCATCCTCTTCTTCACCTGGTGGAACAGGGCCAGAGGAGGCCCCAGCAATGATGGGAGGGCTGGAACCCTCCATCAACCCTCTTGAAGCATCCTCAGCTCTGGGTATCTCAGGTGGGAAGGGACCTGTGGAAAACAAGATGAGCTTGGTCCTGATGCTTTGGATGCTGGGCTTGGGGTGAGCTGGACCCACAGCCATGAACCCCACCAGTGCCATGCCCAGAGGCCACGTTCTCCTGGAGCTGGGACAGCCCCAGAAAGGATCTCCCTCCAAACACGTCCCACACCAATTAACCTTCTTAATATCAGCAAATACTCCTGTGGCTCCCCATTGCAGGCAATTAAGGAGAGCTGGGGGGAGGTATAATTACTGCCAGGCCATCAA
>VYZX01032810.1:594670-614070 GCA_013401335.1 Brachypteracias leptosomus | reverse complement strand
GGTGGGGGGAGCTGGTGGGGACACGGGGAGGGCTGGGGGGAGGTTCCAGCCCCGGTTGCGTGACGGTTCCAAAGCAGCCGAGGCTGTCACACAACAATTGCTCATTGTGTTTGCTGGGGTTGTTGGGATTTATGGTGTCATCATGGCCCGACGGCGTCAGCAAACAGCTGCTGGGGAGTGGGGAGGGCTGGAGAGCCCTGCGAGGGAGGAGGAACTCTGTCCTTGTCCCACCAGGGACCCCAGCAGGGTGATGCTACCGCCATGCTGAGAAGGGAGGTTCTCCTCCACCTCCATCCACCCCAGTGAGGCCACATCTGGAGTGCTGGGTCCAGTGCTGGGATCCCCAGTTTGAGAGCGACAAGGAGCTACTGGAGAGAGTCCAGTGGAGGCTGTGGAGGTGCTGGTGGGACTGGGCACGTCCTCTCCTCCTGCTGTTGTTGGTGTCAACAAACCTCTGTTGTGCAAACAGCCCTTTCCCCAGCAGGTCTCCCCAGTGCTCCCAGTGCAGACATGGGGCTGCTGAGCCTGTGCCCACCCAGGGTGTGACTTCCACACGTCCAGAGCCACTTCCATTTGTCTCTATTACCTGGAAGAAGGACACAATGATCCTTGAAAAGGGCCCCTTGTTGGGCTCCACCACCGGCTCCTTCCCATGTTTCCTGCTCTAATGAAGACAAATGAACATTATCTTAACCTGTTCCAGCAATTCCCAGCAGAACCAGCACTGGGAGGATGGGCAGTAACCCTTTGCTGGCTGCACTGGTCCATCAGAAGCCAGCTGGACGTCCCTGTGAGGGTTGCCCAAGGAGTCCTGGCTCCAAGCACCATGGATGAGTCTCTGCTCCCAGGAGCTGATCCCTCCTGTTCCCATCACTGGCTTTGCTGTAAAACTCGAGATTTAAGCCCAGTTGGAGTTCTTGCTGCAGATGGTGCTTTGCAGCACAGAGGAGCAGTTTGGTCCTTGCCAGGAGGACAGCAAAGACCTCTCCACATAACACCAGGAGTGATGGGAAAGGTATTGAACCCAAACCCATAAACTGCTTAAAACCATCACAGAATGGAGTGGGTTGGAAGGGACCTCAAAGATCATCTCGTTCCAACCCCCCTGCCATGGCAGGGACACCTCCCACTAGACCAAGTTGCTCAAGGCCTCATCCAACCTGACCTTGAACACCTCCAGGGATGGAGCATCCACAGCTTCCCTGGGCAACCTGGGCCAGGGTCTCATCACCCTCAGATTGAAGTTTCCTCCTCATTTCCAATCTAAATCTCCCCTCTTCCAGCTTGAACCCATGGATTAAAGGAAAAGCTGAGAAGAAGACCTCAGATAAAGCTGAGAAGACCTTTCAGAGCAGGACATGTTGACAATATGTTCCTGACCTGCAGGAGGAGGATGCAGAAGGGTCAGAGGTGTTCCACAGCTGTTGGCTTGGTGGTTGGGAGGAAGCCAAGGGCTGGGATGGGTGGTTGGTGGTGAAAGACTCCCTGACCTCCCACGAACGTTACGGGGTGGCTAAACTCTGGGTGTGTGGAAACCAGCAGGTCCAGCCGAGGAGCTTCCCAACCAGTTGGCCAAGGGGGATGTTGATTTTCAATAAGTCTTTGAAGGCCGGGCTTGACATCATCCACCAGCAGGGTGTTGGGACCCACCTTCCCAGACACAGACCCATCAGGGTGGTTTATCAGAGGAGATGTTCTCCTCCCTGCAGCCACCACGGTGCAGGAGCCATGGTTGACCCCAGGAGGTCTCCTGTAGACACCCAAGCAGAGGCCCAGCAGGTCTGCAGAGCTCCCTGGCAGCCGTGCTGCTCTCCAGGCATGCTGGAGCAGTTTAATTACACTCTGACACTCAGAGCTGGTTTATGATCCCAATTTTTGTTGTGTAACCAGAGCACAAGAGGGATTGCGGAGGCGTAATCCACTAATACTCACTTGTGAGGATTTGGAGCTCTGGACTTGGGGCCTTAGTCCTTCCTTGCAGAGAAATCTGCTCTCCCCTGGTGCAGTGAGATCTCAACCAGCTGAGGGATGCTCCTTGCTCTGACCCCAGCATGGTGGGGACACATCCCTGGGGTCCCACCTACCCTCAGTAGAAGGTCACTTGGTTTTGGGTACCATGAGGAGCTGAGAGGGCTGGACACGGGCACAGGAGGACCTGCCAGAGCTGCTCCTGGTGTCTTCATGAGGTCCTTCATCCCTCAGCCAGCACATGATGGGTTCTTCTCCTTCAAGGCCAGGCTGGATGGGGCTCTGAGTAACCTGCTCTAGTGGGAGGCGTCCCTACCCATGGCGAGGGGGTTGGAACGAGATGATCTTTAAGGTCCCTTCCGACCCTGACAATTCTACGATTCTATTCTATGATTCTTTGCTTCATCATTCATTGTTGTGAAACACCATCTCCAAGCCCTCAGTCCTCCTACCAAGCAGGGTGAAGAGATAGGAGATGGTCCTTGGCACTTTTCTACCCACGTTGCTTCGTTCTTTGATGGTTCAGGTATTGGAAATGGATGCAAAGGTGCAAAACTTCAAAGCAGGGATGAGTCCTTCTTCTTCAGGAGATCGGCAGGAAGGGGGCCCATCAAGAGCAGGTCTGCAAGGCCATCAGACATGGCGTGATGGTGTTGGTTGTGTCCTCCTGATCACTGCTGGACAAGCAGGAAGCCACCAGCTGCCTCCAGCCTGCTCTTCTGCATGAGGAGAGGTTGTAAAAATCAGCATGTTTGTGGAAACATCGAGTTTCCAAGAAAGATAAAGATCAAAGGCAGAGAGGTCAAACTGCAGCATCACAGCCCAGGAGCAGCTCAGGTCCCCGTGGTAGGTGGGTGGCCATCCCATGGCTGTCACGGTCCATCCAGGGGTCAGGGATGATGGGACAACACACGTGGTTGGGCTGTAGAACATCTCCAGCTCCATGTCCATGTCCACGTGCTCCTGTGCACGCAGCTCCCTTCATCATCTCACCCATCTCCTCCCCAGGGGTGGGTTGGGGGGGGTTGAGGGGTGAGGTTGGTTTTTGCCTTTTATGTGCAACAATAAAAACTTTCATTGCAGCAAAACACGGGCTGGTGGAAATTAGCCCTGGTTAATTCCAGAGGGTTGTTTCATCTCGGCTCAACAGCAATAATGAACCTTTTTTTTTTTTTTTTTACAAGATGAATTGGGGAAGAGCCAACGTCCTCCGGGGCAATTCCTGCGTCGTGTTGATCCCGCAGGAATTCACCTTGGAAAAAAAAAGAAAAGAAAGGAAAGAACAAAAAAAATTAAAGAAAGAAAGAGAGAACATAAGAAAAAGGAAAAAACAACAAAAAAGGAAGAACAAAAAAAAGAAAAAAGAAAAGAGGAAAGAACAAAAAAATTAAAGAAAGAAAGAGAGAAAAAAGATAAAAAGATAAAAAAAGATAAAAAGAAAAAAGATAAAAAAAGAAAAAGGAAAAAAACAAAAAAAAGAACAAAAAAAAGTAAATAAAAAAGAAAAAAGAAAAGAGGAAAGAACAAAAAAATTAAAGAAAGAGAACAAAAAAAAAAAGAAAAAAGAAAAGAGGAAAGAACAAAAAAAAATAAATAAAGAAAGAGAGAACAAAAAAAAGAAAAAGGAAAAAACAAAAAAAGGAAGAACAAAAAAAGAAAAAATAAAAAAGAAAAGAGGAAAGAACAAAAAAAGAAAAAAGGAAAGAACAAAAAAAGAAAAAAGAGAAAAAAGAAAAAAGGAAAGAATAAGAAAAAAGGAAAGAACAAAAAAAAGAAAAAAGGAAAAAACCAAAGAAAAAAAGGAAAGAGCAAAAATAAAAGAAAATAGGAAAGACCAAAAAAAAGAAAGTAGGAAAGAACAAAAAAAAAGAAAAAATGGAAAGAACAAAAAAAAGAAGAAATAGAAAGAACAGAAAAAAAGAAAAAGGAAAGAACAAAAAGAAAAAGAAAGAAAAAATAAAAGGTTTAGAACTATCAAACACTCCTATTCATAACAAGGTGTTAATTAGCTCAGCCATTTACTTACAGAGGAGAGATGGAGCCAAGTCTTCTACAAACAAAATGCTCACACACTTTTCTCCACATCCAGCCACAGCCTGGAAGAAATTCGAGGTGCCCACAAGCACATGATGGTCCATGTAGAAGCCAAGAAGCTCGATGGGGTTTAAAAAGTCCTGTGGTCTTGGTCTCTGCCTCAAAATAATAAAGAAAAAGGGTTTTGTTGCCACTGGGATGTTGTGGGTTTGGTGGTCCCGGGGCCCTCTGTGGGAAAGGTGGAGAGCTGAGCCCAGGTGAACCTCATGAGGTCCAACCAGGCCAAGTGAAAAGTCCTGCACCTGGGTCAGGGCAACTCCCAGGATCAGCACAGGCTGGGGGTGAAGGGTTGAGAGAACCTGGGAGAAGGAATTGGGGGTGAGGAGCTGGAGCTGAGCTGGCCCTGTGTGCTCCCAGCCCAGGAGAAGAGAAGAGAAGGCTCCAGGGAGACCTTCTGGTGGCCTTGCAGGACTTCAAGGGGGTCTACGAGAAAGATGGGGACAGACTTTTGAGCAGGGCCTGTTGGGACAGGACAAGGGGGGATGGGTTCGAACTAAAAGAGGGAGATTTAGAGTGGATAGAAGGAAGAAATTGTTGGTGCTGAGACCTTGCCCAGAGAGGTGGTGGCTGCCCCATCCCTGGAACCATCCCAGGGGAGGGTGGCCGGGGCTCTGAGCAACCTGAGATAGTTGCAGATGTCCCTGCTCAGTGCAGGGGGGTTGGACGGGATGACCTTGAAAGGTCCCTTCCCACCCATTCCATGATCCCACACCAGGCCAGGATGCCCCACACCAACACTAACCTTTTCCTCAAGAAGCTGGGGGGGGTCTCCAGGTTGAAGCTTTCAGGAGCTACGTAGGGATCAGAAGGACCATGTTGGCAGGTCCAGCAGAACCTCTTGATGATACCACGTGTGTCAACCCATCTGATAATTTTTCCAGCAGGTAAAACCTCTTCAGGGTTAATTTTTTTTCCCTGTTGTGTTGTTTGGGTTTTCTCTGTGTTGGTTTTGATTTTTAAAATTTTTTTTTCAAGAGGGATTAAAGCCAAATGAGTTTTTCCTCTCTCGCTGGGATTCAGTGGAGCACCAAGAGGAGAAGGATAAACATCTAAACTCAGCCACTCCGAACACTGTTTTATCTCTGCCATTTGAAGTGATGACACCCTTCAAACAGATAAACAAAGGGGGGGGGTAGGAGGGGTCCTTAGCTGGAGAGAACACTCCCCGCCACGTCCAGACAATGGGAAGGGCCAATCATTCATTATAACTCAATTACAGTAATTAAAGCTGGTGGGCTGCGGAGGGAGCGGTGCCAGCAGGATGAGGAGCGGTGTCATCAGGCAGGCAGAGAAGCAGCTGAAGGGGGGATCCCCCCCAAGCCCCCCTCATCCCACTGCCATCTGGCCCCAGGACAGCAGAGGGATGGTGCTGGGAGCTGTGGGGAGAGGGAGGGAGGGAGGGATGGGTGGAGAGATGGAGGAAGAGGTGGGTGGAAGGATGGAAAGATGGAAGGAGGGAGGGAGGAAGGAAGGAATTAGTGGAGGGATGGACGGAAGGAGGGAGAGATGGGTGGAGGGATGGATGGATAGAGGGAAGAATGGGTGGAGAGATGGGTGGAAGGATAGAGGAATGAATGNGAAGAAAATGATGGAAAATGATGTACACCTCAACCTGAGGATGATGAGGGGGGTTCAAGAGGGATGGAGAACATCCCTGGGGAGAGCATCCTAGGATGGGGTGGCTGCTCCCATCAATCCTACACTGAATTCATCCTCCAACCACCTTCCACCATCATTCCCACCAGGAAAAAGGTTCCTGGATGTTGGGAGGGCCCTGGGCCCCCCACCCAACCACCACCAGCCCCCCAGCAATGGGGAGAAGCTGAGGGATGGCAGCTTCTCCCATCAACCCTACACTGAATTAATCCTCAGCTTCTCCCATCAATCCTACACTGAATTCATCTTCCAACATCATTCCCACCAGGAAAAAGGTCCCTGATCACTAGGGGGTGGGTCCTGTGCCCCCCAGCCCCACCACGCAGCAACAACAACCCCCTCCCTTGCTTTTCTTCCTTTTACTCACACTTCTGGGCAGTTTTTGGGGAGCAAACGGGTTAGAGACACGTTGCTCGAGGCTGAGCTTCATTACATCCACTTTTTATTATTTTTTTCCTTCTTTTTAGGTTTTTTTTGGCCTTTTTTCTCCCTTTTTTTTTTCTTTTTTTTATACAAAAACCAGTTGTAATTATTAACAGCTGTACAGATTCTGCTACATACTTTGGTGTAAAGTTGAGAAGTTGGACTCGGTGACNCTCAGCTCCAACCTCAACCCCCCCCGAGGCCTTCATGCCCTGATGTGTCCCAGCATCATCATCCAAGGCTGAACTAAAGGCACATTAAAAAAAAAAACCCCACACTTATGAATATATAATAGATTAAAAAATATCAAGTTGTGGGCCTGGGAACAGTTTAATCCCAAAGTTCAGACCCCAGACAGGCATCCCCAAGCCCCCATGTGGCTTTTCACCCCTCCTCCCTCAGCACTTCCCCGAAGCTTCTGGTTAAACCAAATTAAGCCAAACTCATTGCAAAGGGCAACAGTTTGCTGGGAACTGTTGACAGCCAAAGCAGCCCCAGCCCAGGTGCCCCAAGGGGGTTGCTGGACCCCTCTAACCCTTCCACTCCCCTGCACCAGGCTCTCCAGAATCATCCAACAAAGGATTTCTTGCCTTTTTTTATCTTTTAATGGTCCCCTGGGTGAGCCCCCTCGTTCTAGGCAGCTTAAAAATCAGATTTAAATGCACTCCCGACCATTTCCCTCTGTACATTATCGGGAACCGAAGCTTTTCCAAGGGCTGCTCCTGCTTTTTTATGGCTCCCTCGCAGCGGGTTCTGTCAGGTTCAATCCATCACAGGGAAGCCCCCGTAGGATCCTACAGATGTCCTAGTTCATGGGAAGTGCTTTGTCTGGGGCAGGAGCACCCAGGATGGGAGAGCAGAACCAACATCATGGTTTGGAGCAGCCCAACCCCATCCCTGAGCATCCCACCCACAGCCATGGGTACCCCAAGGGTGGTACCCACCTCTCCAGCATCTCCATCCTTTCCCTGCATCCCAAAGGCCTCACTGCAGGATTCCAGCAGCAGGGTGATGGTTTTGGGGAAGAAAATGATGGAAAATGATGTACACCTCAACCTGAGGATGATGAGGGGGGTTCAAGAGGGATGGAGAACATCCCTGGGGAGAGCATCCTAGGATGGGGTGGCTGCTCCCATCAATCCTACACTGAATTCATCCTCCAACCACCTTCCACCATCATTCCCACCAGGAAAAAGGTTCCTGGATGTTGGGAGGGCCCTGGGCCCCCCACCCAACCACCACCAGCCCCCCAGCAATGGGGAGAAGCTGAGGGATGGCAGCTTCTCCCATCAACCCTACACTGAATTAATCCTCAGCTTCTCCCATCAATCCTACACTGAATTCATCTTCCAACATCATTCCCACCAGGAAAAAGGTCCCTGATCACTAGGGGGTGGGTCCTGTGCCCCCCAGCCCCACCACGCAGCAACAACAACCCCCTCCCTTGCTTTTCTTCCTTTTACTCACACTTCTGGGCAGTTTTTGGGGAGCAAACGGGTTAGAGACACGTTGCTCGAGGCTGAGCTTCATTACATCCACTTTTTATTATTTTTTTCCTTCTTTTTAGGTTTTTTTTGGCCTTTTTTCTCCCTTTTTTTTTTCTTTTTTTTATACAAAAACCAGTTGTAATTATTAACAGCTGTACAGATTCTGCTACATACTTTGGTGTAAAGTTGAGAAGTTGGACTCGGTGACACCCCCCACACACACACACATGCACTTCCCTTATTATTTTTTCCTTTTTCTCACTTTTTTTGGGGTGTTGGGGGGGGAAGGAAAACAAAGTCCACCCTTCCTGCTGGGGGACTTTGCCATGGGGACCACTCCAAGCCCCCCCAACCTCTTCCAACACCCCCTCTCCATCCATCAACCCAAAGGAGGTGGGGAGGGAGATGCTCCAAGTGCTGGGGGGTCAGATCCCGCACCCAGGTCTGGNCATCATTCCCACCAGGAAAAAGGTTCCTGGATGTTGGGAGGGCCCTGGGCCCCCCACCCAACCACCACCAGCCCCCCAGCAATGGGGAGAAGCTGAGGGATGGCAGCTTCTCCCATCAACCCTACACTGAATTAATCCTCAGCTTCTCCCATCAATCCTACACTGAATTCATCTTCCAACATCATTCCCACCAGGAAAAAGGTCCCTGATCACTAGGGGGTGGGTCCTGTGCCCCCCAGCCCCACCACGCAGCAACAACAACCCCCTCCCTTGCTTTTCTTCCTTTTACTCACACTTCTGGGCAGTTTTTGGGGAGCAAACGGGTTAGAGACACGTTGCTCGAGGCTGAGCTTCATTACATCCACTTTTTATTATTTTTTTCCTTCTTTTTAGGTTTTTTTTGGCCTTTTTTCTCCCTTTTTTTTTTCTTTTTTTTATACAAAAACCAGTTGTAATTATTAACAGCTGTACAGATTCTGCTACATACTTTGGTGTAAAGTTGAGAAGTTGGACTCGGTGACCCCCCCCACACACACACACATGCACTTCCCTTCTGATNCCCTTATTATTTTTTCCTTTTTCTCACTTTTTTTGGGGTGTTGGGGGGGGAAGGAAAACAAAGTCCACCCTTCCTGCTGGGGGACTTTGCCATGGGGACCACTCCAAGCCCCCCCAACCTCTTCCAACACCCCCTCTCCATCCATCAACCCAAAGGAGGTGGGGAGGGAGATGCTCCAAGTGCTGGGGGGTCAGATCCCGCACCCAGGTCTGGGGGTGCAGAGATGGGGGGGGGGGTAAAAACAGCCCCAAAATAGAGCATTGAGCTCCTCACCCCAAAATACACCATTGAACCCCTCATAATGGGGGCCAGGGAGGGTCTGGGGGCACATTCTAGAGCCAACTCCCCCTTAGAACCCCTCTCCATGAGGTTTTCTTTTCCTTTGCTGGGTAATTAGCCCTGGGCACTAATGAGGGGACACCAGTTCCCTGGGACATTCCCCAGATTTTTACCTGGGACATTCCCCATTTTTTTGCCCCCATTCCCTATATTTTTTCCCCCCATTTTCCATATTTTTTCCCTCAATTCTCCATATTTTTTACCCCATTTTCCCTGTTTTTGCCCCCATCTTCCTTTTCTTCCCCCCAGAAAAAGGCAAAAACCTCCCAAAACAGCTTAAACTGGAAAATAACCATTTCCCATGCTCTCTCCTTCCAACCCCAGCTCATCCCTCTCCCTGCTCCATCCTCCTCACCTGAACCTTCATCATCATCACCATCATCTTGGCCCAGATTAAACCCAACCTTACAAAATACTCCATAAAAACGTGGCTATAAAAGGTCTCCTCCATCTGCTCCAATACAGGGGAATCTTCAGCACTTCTGCTACACAAATACTTTTATTTCCCGTTAGGTCTTTTTTTTTTTTTTTTTTTTAATTTTTTGGGGTTTTTCTGGGGTTTTTTTTAACCCTTTAGTACAAAAGGCTTGAACTGTGTGGGGAGAGGTTTTTTTTTTTGCTTCATCAAAACCTATGATACCAGAAGACAACGAGACCATAGAAGCCCACAGGACCCTACCCAAGCCAGCCCCTTTTTCCCCCCACCCTAATTTGTTAGTAAACTTTCTTTTTTTGTCTTTTTTTAAAAAAAAAAAATTAATTTTTGTTGTTCTTTTAAAGGTTATCAATTCTAATTCTTTACTTTGCATTTGAATACAAAACACAGAAGTTTGCTATTCTCTTTTGTGGCTCCCTGAGCTGATTTTTTTTCTTTTTTTTTTTCTTTGATTTTTTTTAAAGTTTTTTTTTAGGTTTTTTTTTTTTAAACTAAGCTTTCTTGGAAATCACTCCTCAATTGCTTCCATCCGAAGAGCAAGAAGGGCTTGGTGCAGATGATCCCCAGCGTGGGCTTCCCCTTTTTCTTCAAACACACAACAAAAAATTAAAAAAAAAAAAAAAAATATCCATATATAAAAACAAAAATAACCCCAAAAAGATGATTGTGTCGATGTCCCATCAGGAGGCTGAGGATCCCAGTGAGTCCCAGTAGCATCCCACCATCTAGAAGAAATTCTCCTCGGTGGACAGCAAAGCCCCAAGAGGTGATTTGGGGTGAGGGATGGGGGGGGGGGGGGTTTAAGGAAAAAAAAATAAAAAAAAAACAAAAAAAAAATTAAAAAAAAAATAAAGTTGCCACCACCAAAAACCATCAGTGGAAATACAATTACAGCAGACGAAAAATACACAACTAAGTGTACCGGGAGGGGTCCCCCCACCCTTCCAATGCTATTTACTAGTCCATTATTTACATTTTTCACAAGTCTTATTGATGCAGGAAAAGGAGGGGAAAAAAAAAACAAAAAAAAACCAACCAACCAAAAAAAAACCAAGTCACAATAAAAAATAAAGTCCTTTATAGTGCCACCAAAGCGCAGAGGGAAAGAACCAGAAAAAAAGGGGGGGGAAAAAAATAAAATTTCTCAAAATAAACCCCCGGAAAAAAAAAGAAAAAAAAAACAAAAAGAAAAAAAAAAAACCAAAATCCAACCCTAAAAATCAACTGAAAAATTCCATTTTAGGGCTCCAATGTGTGCCATAGTTGCAGACCTCCAAATCAATCCGGGGGGGTCGTTGGCTCCGCGTCGGTCCATGGATGAGCCCCCGGGGGCCACCACCAAAGGCAGCCCCCAAACCCCCCCTGGAGCCCCCCCCGGCTGCTCCCCGAGTCCTGCCGGGGCTGGGGCTGCTCCAAAGAGTCCACCCTCAGTAGATGACCTCGTAGACTGTGGCCTTCTTGTCCCCAGAGCCCGTCACGATGTATTTGTCGTCGGCTGAGATGTCGCAGCTCAAGACGGACGAGGATTCCTTGGACTGGGGGAAAAAAGGGGGGAAAAGGGAAAAATCATCAGTTTGGTTCCGTGATTCCATGATTGGTTGCTCCAAGGAGGTGGTGACAGATGTGAGGAGCTTCCACGCTGGTGGCATCGCATCCCACACACACGGGATTGCTCCAGGTATCCCCAAAGGGTGGATTTCCCTCCCTTCGTAGTTGGTTGGGTTTGCAAAGATCTTGAAGACCATCAAGTTCAACCCTTAACCCAGCACTACCAGGGCACCACTGACCCCTGGCCCTCAGCACCTTGGAAACCCCTCCAGGGATGGGGACTCCACCACTGCCCTGCCCAGCCTGGCACAGCCCTTCACAGCCCTGACCACCAACAAATTGTTCCTCAGCTCCAACCTCAACCTCCCCTGGGGCAACTTGAGGCCACCCCCTCTCGTTCCTTGGCAGAAGAGCCCGACCCCACCTGGCTCCAACCTCCTTGCAGGGGGTTGTGCAGAGCCAGAAGGTCTCCCCTGAGCCTCCTTTGCTCCAGGCTCAACCCCCCCAGCTCCCTCAGCTGCTCCTCACCACACTCCTGCTCTAGACCCTTCCCCAGCTCCGTTGCCCCCCTAGAATGATGCCGAGAAGGGGGTCCAGGCTCTGCCCACCCACTCTGCCCAGGCAGGGGGGTCTCACCTGGAAGATGCTCGCTCCGTAGGGCGTCCTCCAGGCGTTGAGCAGGTTGTCTTTTCCAGTACTCACGAACCATTTACCTGCACCCAGGAAACACAATGTCAGCAGCTGAAAGCTGCTGCTGTTGGATCCTCTCCCCACATCCAGCAGCTCCAAAGCCACTAGCTGGACCCCGTGGCCAGCCTCTCCTTCCCCCAGGGACTTCTGGATCTTGATACCCTCCAAAATTGGTCATTTTGGAGAAGCTGGACACTCTGGAGATCCACCAGTGATGCCCACTCCAGCCCTTCACCTGGTGGGACACATCCAAGCACCACCCAGCATTGGTTCACCACCTGAGATGCCACATAGCAACGTGCAAACACAACTGGGGTTGTTTTCTGGGGATGATCCTCATCTCCACCATCATGAGACGGGTCCTGCTGGAAGTCTCCATGCTCAGCCCCCCACCACCATGCCCTGTGCACCATCCCTTCCTGCTGTGGCCTCCAGCTCCCACCGAAGGGACGAGTGGAGATGAATGTAGGGTTGGAGCCCCTTACCACAGTAGGCGAACTTGAGGGAGAGGACACAGCTCTCGTGGAGGTGCAGCTGGTACTTGTCAGGCTTCGTGTGGTGCAGAACTTCCACGTTGCTGCTCTCCATGCCCACTGCCAGCCACTCTCCTGTTGGGCAGTACCCCAGGGAGAAGATCTGTGAGGTGGGGACACAAGGGTGCTCAGGGTGGGGAGCCATGAACTTGACCTGCAGCTTCAACCACCTCCATGTCCCCAACATTCCCTCATCAGGGATGTTGATAGTCCAGGAACAAGTCAAGTTGGGGGTGATCTTGGCAACTCAGCCCCATGGAAACTGCTGCACTTGCCAAGAGGACACAAGGTCCCATCTTTCGCCCCTCCTCTTGGAGGATCTTCAGGATCCCTCTGCAGAGCACCCGCATGGCCACGCACAAACCGAGCTGGAGGGATAAACCCTTGCACGGGGTCTCCATGAGGAGCTACACAACAAGATCAGGACAATCCACCCTCCCGGGACACCCCGTGCTTACCTGGGAGGTGAAGTCGTGCTGCTGGAGCTGCCTCCCTTCCCTCAGGTCCCAGGAACGCACCGTGTTGTCCAACCCCCCCGTCCACAACTTCGTACCGTCGTGGGAGATGTCTATGCAGCTGGCACCATCCGTGTGGCCTTGGAATTGCCTTCAAACAACGACAAGAAAGGACAACTCTTCAAGCCCTGGCCGAGAGCACGGTGGTTGCTCCAAGGTTGCTGCATCTCCCAAGCTTCCCCAGCACCAAGGAAATCCATCTAAGGAGCTTTGTTTATTGATGTTCTCCAGCCTTGTCGAGCCTACTGGGCTCACTTACAGACAAAGCAGCTGAGATGGGTGATGGTGACAAGAGCCCTAAGGTTCCTCAGGACCTTAGAAAGACCCTGATGATGGAGGAGACCAACCAGGTGGGCTCACCTGACGAGCGTCTGGTTGTGCAGGTCCCAGACGGCGATGTTGCCGTCACTGCAGCAGGAGAAGCAGACTTTGGCATCGGGGCTGATGGCCAGGGCGTAGCAGGCGGGGGCGGAGGAGGTCAGCTCGGCCTTGATGCGGGGCGTGGGGGAGGCCAGGTCCCAGATGGTGAGGGTGCTGGCCTCACCCCCCACGATCAGCGTGCGGCCGTCAGGGAGGAGCTTGCAGGAGCGGATGTAGTTGTCCCTGTTCTGGAGGAGAAAGAGATGTCAGAGTGATCCACAGCGTGGTGGGGCTGGAAGAACCTCTGGAGATCATCTCCTCCAACCCCTCTGCTCCAGCAGCTCACCCAGGGTTGTGTCCAGGCCCCTTTGGAATCTCTCCAGAGAAGGAGACCCCACAACCTCTCTGGGCAGCCTGGGCCAGGCTCCAACACCCTCACCCCAAACAACTTTCTCCTCCTGCTCACATGGAACCTCCTGGGTTCCAGTTGGTGCACAGCCTCCACTGGACTCTCTCCAGTAGCTCCTTGTCTCTCTTGAACTGGGGAGTCCAGAACTGGACCCAATACTCCAGAGGTGTCCTCACTGGGACAGAGCAGAGGGGGAGGAGAACTTCCCTTGACCTGCTGCCCACACTCTTCTTCATGCCCCCAGGAGACCACTGGCCTCCTTGACCACAAGGGCCCATTGCCAACTCATGGTGAACTTGTTCCCCAGCACTCCCAGGTCCTTCTCCACAGAGCTGCTCCCAGCAGGTCAACCCTTTACTTGTGCTGGTCCATGGGGGTTATTCCTCTCTAGGTTCAAGACCCTCCACTTGTCCTTATTGAACTTCATGAAGTTCCTTATGGAACTCCTTAGGAAGGTGGAGATGGGGCTGGTTTAGGGGAGCACAGCAGAACTTCATGAGCTTCCTACCCCATTAGAGATGAGGTAAAGCAGGGAGGACACGCTCTTGGTGCCCAGCAGGTATCTACCACGGCTTCCTCACTCATGAGGGACGCTTACCAGGCAGTCCAGCTGGGAGATGGGGCTCTTGCTGCCCGGTTGGCTGATGTCCCAGATCTTGACGCAGCCCTTGCCCCCGGTGTAGACGTGCCTGGTGGGGTTGCTGATGGTGACAGCACACACCACCTCGCCGTGGCTCAGCGTGTTGATCTGCCGGGCGTGCCGGGGGATGCCGGGACCCGCCAGCGCGTCGTGGGGGAACGGCACCGGCTGCATCTGCCCGTCAGCACTGACGTGGAAGGAGTAGGCTCTGCAGGATGGGGGGCAACCATGGAGATGGGGGAAACCATAGAGATGGGGGGACAACCACAGAGAGAGATGGAGGGCAACCAACCATGGAGATGGAGGGGCAACCACGGAGATGGGAGGACAACCACAGAGAGATGGAGGGCAACCAACCATGGAGATGGAGGGGCAACCACAGAGAGAGATGGAGAGACACCAACCATGGAGATGGGGGGACAACCGTGGAGATGGGGTTTGTGGCTAAGGGGATGGTGGGTGGCACTGCAACCTGGTTGCCAGGTCATGTCTTGACCTTCAGGGTCTCTCCCACCCCAACCCATTCTATGAAGGGAGGGAAATCCACCCTTTTGGGATATCCCCCTTTTGGGATGTGGTGATGCCACCAGCGTGGGAGCTCCTCATGTCTGTGACCACCTCCTTGGGGCAACCACACTGATGGTTTTTCCTTCCCCCCCCACCTTCTCCCCACCCCAAGGGTTTTTTGGAGCCAGTCTGGGGTGAAGCCCCTCGTTCACACCCCCATGTTCATCCCCACCCAGCTCCCAGAAGAAGGACCAAGAGGAACTTACGGCTTCCCTCCAGGGATGGACGCCAGGCTTGAGGGCAGGCCAGGGGCTCTCATGGGTGGGTGTGGGTCAAAACCAACCTGCCAAGAGACACGTGGACACGGGTGAGGGTGGACACGAGCTCGGGACACAAGCAAACACCTTCCCATCCACAACCCTGGGCAGATGTGGGGACACCTGGAAATTCCCACTCTTCCCTTGCTGCTCAATAGCTAATCCTTGGGGTTTTTAAGAGGAAATGAGCCAAAGGGTTTGGGTGTAGAAGGACCAGTGTGGGACATGCTCAACCTTCCAACCACCCCAACCTCCTGGAAACAAGAGCAGTCAAGCCATGCCCAGCACCCCCAGCTCTGCATTAATGGGGTTGTACGTCTTGTTTTGCCTCAAAATGTGTGACCACGTGTTGGGGGCAAGGGGAAGGGGGTTGAGTAGTGGGTACTTCCCAAGCATGGTGGTCCTACAGTCCCCTACTAGTCCCATGGAAGGAGGAACCCCAATGTGGTGGCACATGGACGTCACCCTGAGTGGGGACACCTCCCTACGTGGAGACTTCTCCCTACGTGGGGACATCACCCTAACGTGGAGGCATCACCCTACATGGAGGCACCTCCACACCCAACACCCTTTGATTCAAAAATCAGCCCCTGAGGAGCCCCAGTCCCATAGCTGACGCTCTGGAGACCCCATCCCACCTCCCTCCAGGCCCTCCCCACGCCCACCACCCCCACCGGGAGCGGAAAAAGGAGCTAAAAGGTGCTACGTACAGCTCCAAAGCTCACCATTGGTGACCGGCCGTAGGCGGCGGCGGCGGCGGCAGCGGCGCTCATCTGGGGGGGGATGTTGTGGAGCCCGGCGTAGGCGCCGGGGCTGGTGAGGGAACCGTTCATCTCGTGGTGCCCCATCATGGCGAAGGGAGCCGCGTAGGAGCCCGCGATGGAGATGGGCGTCCGCAGGGCTGAGGCTGTGGGAGGGGTGGAGACGGGGTGAGGGCACCATCCAGTGGTGCTCACCCCAAAGGAGATCATCATAGAATCAGTTGGATGAGACCTTTAAGGTCATACAACTGTTACTCCAACCTCAACCTCCCCTGGGGCAACTTGAGGCTGGTTCCTCTTGTCTTCTCCTTGTTCCTTGGGAGAAGAGCCCGACCCCCCCTGGCTCCAACCTCCTGTCAGGGAGTTGTGCAGAGCCAGAAGGTCTCCCCTGAGCCTCCTTTGCTCCAGGCTCAACCCCCCCCAGCTCCCTCAGCTGCTCCTCACCACACTCCTGCTCTAGACCCTTCCCCAGCTCCGTTGCCCTTCTCTGGCCACGCTCCAGCCCCTCAAGGTCCTTCTGGGAATGAGGAGTCCAAAACTGACGTCAGGATTCAAGATTGGGCCTCCCCAGCACCCAGTCCAGGGGGACAATCCCTGCCCTGGTCCTGCTGCCCACACTGGTGCTGACACAAGCCAGATGCCATGGCTGGACCTCCCTCCTCATCCCACCTCTCTCATGGGGACCACCTGATCTGTTGGTGTCCATGTCCTGGGCAGGATTAGACCCCTGATAAACCTGCATCCCCCTCAAAGCTGCTGTGCCCTGATAGAGGGACATCAGCAGAGGTGACACCAGGGGTCGGGTACCCACCCAGGGGGTCCATGCCGGTGGGTTTGCCGGGCATGGGCCTCAGCCCTGGGGTGCTGCTGGTCCCCGGGGTGGGGGCGTCGTTCCTCGGCGTCGGAGTGTTGGACTTGAGCCCGGGTGTGGACGACTTGTCGTTCTGGATGGAGAAGGGATGACAAAGAGGGTGAGGATGAGGTTCCACCACCTGCAAAGCCCCCCCCAGACCCAGCCACGCCCCCTCCCTTGGCAAAGCAAAGAACGTACGTGGCCCAGGTCTTTAGTCTTGGAGGAGGGAGTGCTGCTGGAGGAGGCCACCGAGGCCGGGCTGTTGGGCGCGTCCCCCTTCTTCAGCCCGCGGGCTTTGTCTATGCCGTTCTCCGGGGGGGAGTGGGCTGGGCTGACCCGGGGGGTGGCAGGGTCCTGTGGGACAGCAGAAAACGTTGGCACCCCCAGAAGCTCCCACCGGCTCCTCTTGTAGGTTGGAATTGGGATTGGAGGCCTCAAAGGCATCACGCCCCACCACCAAACCTCCACCATACCACGGGGAGAGAAGTAGATCTGCCAGACCCCCCACCTTTCAGTTTGGAGACCTCAAAGGCATCACACCCCACCACCCAAACCTCCACCGTGCCATGGGGAGAGGAGCAGCTCTACCAGAACCCTTCCCATGGCTCACCTCGTTGGAGACATCGACCACCAGGTCATCGCTCTTGTCACCATCGCTGTCCTGAAACACAAAGGGAGGCACAACCATGAGGTGGGGGGACATCCTCCCAAACCCCAACAGCAGGACACAGGTCACCCACACCACACACGCTCAGAGAATGGAATCATAGAATGGGTTGGGTTGAAGCGACCTTTCAAGGTCGAGTTCAATCCCCTGCACTGAGCAGGTTGCTCAGAGGTCCATCCAACCTCCCCTGCAATGCTTCCAGGGATGGGGCAGCCACCACCTCTCTGGGCAACCTGTGAGGTCACTCCAGGTGTCCCCAGAAGTTCTGAGACCCCCCCAGAAGCCCTCAGCCCCCCCGTCCCTTACATATCTGCTCAAGCTGTCCTTCTCCTCTGCTTTCCTCTTCTTGGAGTCGATGCTGTAGTCGGTGGAGCTCCGGTGCTTCTCGCTGGCCCTCAGGCTCTCCGAGGGTGAGACCGAGTTATTCTGCAAGAATAAAAGTCACTTTTCAGTCGGAAAGAGAAGGAAACAGGAGTTCGTGAGCAGTGCTGGAGAAGGTGCTTCAAACAGCCCTGCCCAGGCTGCAGAGCCCCAGTGGTGGTGAGACCCTAAAGCAGGTACTGGTGAAGGTAGAGGGGGGAAAAGCTGCACTCCCCTAAACCAGCCCCAGCTCCACCTCCTAATGGAGTTCCACAAGGAGCCTCGTGAAGTTCAACAAGGGCAAGTGGAAGGTCCTGCACCTGAGGAAGAATAACCCCACATCTCCTCTCCTCCTTCCACATGTCCTCTCTTCCTTCCCCCATCTCCTCCTTCCCCATTTCCTCTCCCCCTTCCACCTCTCCTTCCCCCTTCTCTCCTCCTTCCCCCTTTTCCTCTCCTCTCCTTCCCCATCTCCTCTCCTCCTCCTTCCCCCTTCTCCTCTCCTCCTTCCCCCTTTTCCTCTCCTCCTTCCCCCTTTTCCTCTCCTCTCCTTCCCCATCTCCTCTCCTCCTCCTTCCCCCTTCTCCTCTCCTCCTTCCCCCTTTTCCTCTCCTCCTTCCCCCTTTTCCTCTCCTCTCCTTCCCCATCTCCTCTCCTCCTCCTTCCCCCTTCTCCTCTCCTCCTTCCCCCTTTTCCTCTCCTCCTTCCCCCTTTTCCTCTCCTCTCCTTCCCCATCTCCTCTCCTCCTCCTTCCCCCTTCTCCTCTCCTCCTTCCCCCTNTATATATATATATGAATGACTAACCCTGATTATCGTGCGCACTAAACCTCCCTGGGGAATACCCCCCGCGTTAGTTTATGGGTTGGGAGAACCTTCCCATCCCTGGCAGCCCCCTCCCCGCTGGGGGAGAGGGTTAATGATGCCCAATTCCCCTTTTCCCCCCCCTTTTTTTAACTAGCACTTTTCTTCCCATCCGCCCCCCGCTCTCACAAGGCTCATTTGTGGGCTCAGGGATGGCAGGAAATTGCTGAGGAGCTGAGGTTGAGCCGGGCTTTGTCCTGCTGGGTTTAACTCCAGCCGGTGGCTTTGTGCAACCCAGGGATGGGGGGGTGCAGGCTGAGCCCCACCACGGGGAGCTCAGACCCCCATGAAGCTCCTACCAACCTCTACCCACACTAAAAAATACATTTAGAAGTTAGGAATAAGCTCTTAGATGTTAGGAAGAACCTCTTAGACATTAGGAAGAAGTTCTTCCCCAGGAGGGTGGGGAGACACTGGCCCAGGTTGCCCAGAGAGGTGCTGGAAGCCCCATCCCTGGACATTTTGAAGGCCAGGCTGGATGGGGCTCTGATCTAGTTAGAGATGTCCCTGCTTATTGTAGGGGGGTTGGAACTAAATGATCTTTAAGGTCCCTTCCAACCCTGACAATTCTATGATTTTCCACCCTCTCCATCCATGAATGAAGCCACAACCACGGGGGCATGACCACAACCAAAGAACCTCCACGCTGGAGGTGATGGGTGTCCTCTAGCTGGTGAGTCAACTGCTTGACCTTCCAAGCCCTACTTAACATGGCATAATAGTCACCTCCAAAAAACAANAGGAAGAACTAAAGCAGTTCATGTTCCTGCTCGGTCCCCCAATAAGCAGCTTTGGATAACACCGGGGTCTTTCTTCTCGGGCAGTCATGCTGAAAACACCTCGCAGCTACCAGAGAATCATGTCAAGCATTTAGAGGCATCGATCCATTCAGCCCCGCTCCTGGCCCCACGCCAACTAACTCAATATTTTTTTTTATTGCTCAGGCAAGGCTAAAGGGGAGGGGGGAA
>VYZX01032810.1:576584-594620 GCA_013401335.1 Brachypteracias leptosomus | reverse complement strand
TATATATATATATGAATGACTAACCCTGATTATCGTGCGCACTAAACCTCCCTGGGGAATACCCCCCGCGTTAGTTTATGGGTTGGGAGAACCTTCCCATCCCTGGCAGCCCCCTCCCCGCTGGGGGAGAGGGTTAATGATGCCCAATTCCCCTTTTCCCCCCCCTTTTTTTAACTAGCACTTTTCTTCCCATCCGCCCCCAGCTCTCAAAAGGCTCATTTGTGGGCTCAGGGATGGCAGGAAATTGCTGAGGAGCTGAGGTTGAGCCGGGCTTTGTCCTGCTGGGTTTAACTCCAGCCGGTGGCTTTGTGCAACCCAGGGATGGGGGGGTGCAGGCTGAGCCCCACCACGGGGAGCTCAGACCCCCATGAAGCTCCTACCAACCTCTACCCACACTAAAAAATACATTTAGAAGTTAGGAATAAGCTCTTAGATGTTAGGAAGAACCTCTTAGACATTAGGAAGAAGTTCTTCCCCAGGAGGGTGGGGAGACACTGGCCCAGGTTGCCCAGAGAGGTGCTGGAAGCCCCATCCCTGGACATTTTGAAGGCCAGGCGGGATGGGGCTCTGATCTAGTTAGAGATGTCCCTGCTTATTGTAGGGGGGTTGGACCTAAATGATCTTTAAGGTCCCTCCCACCCCTGACAATTCTATGATTTTCCACCCTCTCCATCCATGAATGAAGCCACAACCACGGGGGCATGACCACAACCAAAGAACCTCCACGCTGGAGGTGATGGGTGTCCTCTAGCTGGTGAGTCAACTGCTTGACCTTCCAAGCCCTACTTAACATGGCATAATAGTCACCTCCAAAAAACAATCCACCCCATCCCAACAGATGAGATGACCCAAGATAATAGATCAGGAATAAAACAACTTCCTTAATCGCCGCAGAGATTCTTTCAGCCAGGAGGACCCGCCCATGGTCCTTCACGTGGCTTAGTCAATGGAAACCCAACCATGAAGCTCTGTGACAACCCCAAATTTCAACCCCATCTCATCCCAGCCCAGCTGCTCTTCCAGCCAGGGTGGGTGGGTTCCTTCTTCCCTCCCTCCTTGTTTATTTTTATTCAATAGGACCCACGCAAAAGGCATCCCTGGAGCTCACAGCTCCCAACACGTGGCCACCAGAAACTGAGGGGAAATGGAATTCATGGCACTTACTGCACTTGAGTCTCGCTCTTTTGGAAGAAGCCGGTGTCAGGAGCAAGGTCGTGGCCAAAATAAAGAGAAGACAGAAAAATAAAGCAGTTAGAATAAGTCTTAGACCAGAAAAATAAACCTAGAAGCTCCTCCTTGCGTGGTCTCCTGCCTTAACCCAAAATCTGGGCTCCCATCCCTCCAGCTCCTGCCCCTTCCTTTTTATTGAGGTGATTTATTTGGTGAAACACCCCCAGGAAAGGGGAAATGTCCTGAATGGCATCAGCCTGAGGCTCATGGAGCTGAAGTCACAGAACCAGGAGAAGGTCCCGACCACCCATCTCTGCAGCCACATCAGTGGGATGTGGTTGCATCATTAATTTTACACAAACAGCCCCATTTTTCCCCTCTTGGAACCTCCAGGCAATTTGAATCCATGCAGAAAAATGAATGTAATTGGGTAACTGCTCCTAATATTTTTTTTTCTCATTGGCTTTCAGGGGAGGAAAACCACCCCAGGTCCACCAGCAGAAGAACCCAACAGCTCCAGGGAGAGAAAGATCTGGGATCTTCATGTGTTCATGAACATCTTCACTGCTGTTGGTTTGCCACCCAACTCCTGCATCATTTTAGGATCACAGAATCATTTAGGTTGAAAAGACCTCTAGGACCATCAAGTCCAACCTTTTATCTTCTAAAAAAGGTCATCTTATGGTCAACGTTAGGAAAAAACAGCAGGTTTGCTGACAATTTCTTGGGACAATTTGAATTCCCTGCCCTGAATGAGCAAAGGAAGGAGCAGCCCAGAGGTAGGTCCCCTCCTACCACCTCCCAGAGACCCCCCCATCACCTCAAGCTGCTCCCAAGGAGCATCTCAGAAAACACAGCAAAGGAGGGAAAACTTTGGGATTGCCTGGAAGCTGCTGCTGGGAAGTCAACAGTTGGACTTGATGACCTTAAACCTTGATGACCTTCCAACCAAAATGATTCTATGAACATCTGTTAACAGCAGCAACATCTCCCTTGGCCACCGAGGTTGGTTTAAGGAGCTGGAGCATCATCTAGGGAAAGCTGCACCCCTAGAGGCCCAATCCCATGCCCTGAAGGCATCTGCTCTCCCTGGACCAAGGGATGGAGCGACGTGCAGCCCCTGGGGACCATATCCACCCATCCCCTCGCTCTCACCTCTGTGGTCCAGGTCGTGGTGGTTCTTCTCATCCTTGACGGCGAGATGTGCCTGGCTCCCCAGGGCACCCAGGGCCAGCAGCCCCGAGCTGCTCCCGGTCACCGGTGGGATGCCTGGAGGCTGGAGCCCCGAGGGATGTGGTGGCAGCTGGACCGGGGGCCCGTGAGCGGCGTGGGAGAGGTGCTGGGCCTGGAGCTGCTGCTGCTGCAATGAAAGCACCGGTGAGGTGGGGAGGGGGCAGCAGGGATGGGGAGGGGGGTGTCCAGGAGGAGGTGATGCCCCCCAGCTCGGCTGCCTGGAAGGAGAAGCCCCGTTAGAAGAAGGATGGAGGGTGCCCCGTGTAGGGGATGGTCCCCAAGACCATCCACGAGCCATCCTTAGCTCCAGGCACCCAATCATTGCTGCAGATCTGTAGTTTAGCTTTTCAGTAGATATTAAGCAAAAAAACCCCAAGGAGATGCCACCCAGGACACAAAGTGGGTCTGGCTGGAGCACAAACCCAGATGGAGAAACCTCAACCCTCCCAGGCCACCCCAGGAAAGACTTTGGCTTATTTGCTCAGAACCAGCTTGAAGGACCTTGAGAACCACCCACACAGCATCTCGGCCCCAGGGACATCAGCTGGATGGCCCCTGTGGTGGTGGGACCATGGGTGCACCTTCTCCACAAGCCATGGGGTTGGGTATCACCACCCACAGCTCCCAGTACCCAGGGGGTGGCTGTAGGAGGGATGATGCAGGGTGTTCCAGCTGCTCCCCATCTCCCCAGGGATTTGGGGAGCCCCCAGACATCCCAGCATGGAGCTGTGGGAATTGTCCTCCCGTTTCTACTTGCAGCTCCTCCACCCCAAGGTCCAGCCAGGAGGGTCTTGGAGCTGGTGCTGGTGTTTCCAACCCTCCTGCCTGCACCCACAACCACCTCCAGCAGCACCCAGCTAGCTGCTGGTGAAAGCTGCTTGTGGACAACCAACCTCCAGAGACAATCATGGGCTGGGGGGGACCTCTGAGCTGCAGCAGAGCCCCCCCAACACCTCCTCCAGGTCCCCATGACCAGGTTGTCTCCCACTCTGGTGCCACCAAGCACCAAAGAAGCTGCCACCAGACCAGGCAGGTTTCTAGCAAGGATCCCACAGCACATTGAAAGGACACACCATCAACCCCAAAAGCCACCAAGGGTCCTTCCTACAGGGGTCCAGCTGCAACCAGGGAGCATGGAGCTGCTGCCAGCACCATCATAGCAGGAACATCCCAAAAACACCTCCCAGAGACCCTACATTGCCAACATCTCCACCAAGGAAGCCTCCAGCACATCTTCCCCAGCGCTGCAAGGGGATGCAGGAGGGTGTCCCCAAACTGGGGTGACCCCAATAGAGGAGTATGAGGTCAGGGGGACAGCACCAGTCTCTGTGACCACCCACAGCTGGGAAATGAGGAGAAGCATTGAACTTCAGCATAAAATTAAGGTTTAACCTGGGGGGTCTTCATGCAAAGCTCAGCTTGACCACGTTGGGTGTGGAAAACACACTTAAGAAGCTTTTCTCCCACCCTGGAGCAAATCTGGGGTACTCCAGCCCCCCACAGTCCAGCAAGAGGGTCTGTCACAAAGCCATGGACCCACCAAGGTCAAGGGCACCTCACACCCCACAAACACCTCACAGGATGCAGCTTTTTGGGAAAAAAAACCCCAAACTCTCACACTGAGGTCACATCTTCAGGGGAAACAAGTTCCACCCACCACCCAGGAGCTATTTTAGGGGTGGCAGGAAGGGGTGACTTGTCATGTGCTGATGGGCACGGAGGGGTGGGTGTGGGGGAAAGCTGGGGGGCCACCCACGCCTGCCAGGTTCTGGTTTCGAAGGGAAATCCCCCCTCCCCAGGGTCAGGAGACACATCCTGGAGGTGGAGGAGATGCGTTAGCTTCAAACCCAGCTCCTTCCCGGCAGCACGAAGGTCTCGGCCGTGGCAGAAGCCAAATCCAGCAGGCAATTAAGGCCTCTTATAGGAAACCCATAAATCATGGTGTCCTCAGAAGAAGGAGCTCTCTGCCTTCTGCTGGGCTGCTCCATCCCCAGGGCAGAGCAGGGGAAGCATCCTCAGGACCTCCATGGGAGGAGGTGTCCTCGAACCCGCTGCATGGAGTCGTCCATGGGGGGTCCACAGCTCCAGGAGGGGGTCCACAGCCCCAGGAGGTGATGCCAGCACCGTTCTGGTGCATCCCTCCATGACACAAAGGACATTCCTTGTCTCCTTAGCACACATCAAGATAATCCTCCTGACACCAAAGCAAGAAGGACGGAGCCTCGGCTCTCACCGCAATCAATGAGGTTCTTTGTAGTCCCAATTCCACGTGATTTCCACCCATTCCAGTGAGGGGCAGGGCTGGAGAAGGTCCCAAAGGTTTTCCAGCAGGGTACACTCCTCTCTGCAAGCTTTCCATGGCCTCAGGGCTGGAACAGACCAAGATCCAAAGCTTTATCCTCGGCCATCTCCAGCCAAGGAGCCCCAGAAGGTGATGGGTGCCTTGCATCCAGGCAACACTCCAGCCCAACAACATCCATGAGGGGTCACAGCCTTGGCAAGGCCCCAGAAGACAACGTAGCTCCACCACAAGCAGGAAAAAATCACCACTGGAGCAGAAAGTTGCTGGTTTCTTGCTTTTTTTTAAGCCACCACCAAATAGATCCATCCAAGGGCTCGGTGAGCTGTGAGGGACCAGCCCCACGGGGTCTCCTGCTCCAGTGCAGGAACATCAAGACACAACATCCCACATGGTTGAAGGTGTTTCTCTCCCCCTTGGGAAGCAGGAACCGATGAGAAGAATCCATTTGGAAATAAAAATCTCCTCCCTGGGCAGCTCTGGCTTGAAGCCTCGTCCCTCCATCAGTGTCAAGCTGTCCATAGCTCCATGGAGTAGTGAAGATCCCACCTCGGGGCTGCAGATCTCCATCCTGGCTGGAAGAAGCCGTGCCCCAACCAGGTCAATCCCATGGCAAGAAGAAGATGAGCCCAGCACACATCCCTGTTGCAGTTGAGGGACCCACATGGGTGCTGGAAGGTCCCCAGGCTCCACTTATAGCTCCTTAAAGACATCTCCACCATCCTTCCTGGCTGCAGTAGCTCATGGAAGGTTTGATGCTTGTCCCTCCTGCTCAGGAACATCCTGGAGGCTCCATGGAGAGGGATAAAATCCAGCTGGGACTCCACGGAGAGGGATAAAACTACCCCAGGACTCCAGGGATGAAGTGATGCTGCTCACTCAGTGTCTTCTCCACTGAAAATCCCACCTCCCCTCCCCTGCCCCTTATCTCCTTCCCTGGAAAAGGGATTTTTTTATATAAAAACACATCACATGGAGGCTTGTTGCAAAGAACCTGGAGGAGAAGAGGCTGCAGGAGCTCTCTGGCCACCTTCGCCACCCAAAAAACACCCCTGCACCCCCACCAGGGACAAGATGAGGTGCCCACCTCCAAGCGGGATGAGGGTCCTGCCCAACAAAGCCATGCACACATCGGAGAACTCGGGGCACTCGACACCTCCTCAGCAACTCCAAGCTGATGGGTGAGCTCAGACCCACTCAGGATGCTGCACTTGGGGCTTCTCATCTGCTGGTAGGACCTCAAATTGGACTGAGCCTCTTCTGGAGAAGAGGGTACAGGCAAAGCTGCTGCAAACCCAGCTGCAGGAGACACTGGGGACACCAGCATCACCCAAGCCCAAGGTCTGGGCCAAGCAGAAGCTGGTTGGCGCTGAGCAAACATGAATCATGGACTGGGTTGGGTGGGATGGGACCTCCAAAGGTCATTGAGCCCAACCTACAACAAGCAAGGGCCACCTGCAACCAGAGCAGGTTGCTGAGAACCCCATGGAGATGTTCTCCTCCCGAGGTCCCTCGGCATGTGCCAGCTGAAGATGGTGAAGCCATGGGAGGAGGTTCCAAATTTCCGAGAGGAGCTGGCGAGGAATATCTCGTATGCAGAGTGTTTTTAATTGGATTATGTACATCATGCTTCATGCCTTTGTGAACAGATTTAATGGTTCACCACTTAAGTTCAGCACTTGCGTTAAATTTAGTAAAGTAGTCTAATCATTTCCAGAGCTATAACCAAATCAAGGGCTCAATTTCACAGGAGCCTGGAGCAGAGGAACAGGGAGACAATGGCCTAGATGCATAAAATTAACAGTTCTTGACCTCAAAAGGGGCAAGAAAAAAAAAAAAAGATTAATGATTTGGTGCATTTTTGAAGGTGTCAGGTTGGGCTTGCAGCACCTGCACACCAAGGTGGTGGTGGAGGTTAGGAATGGAGCAACCCTACAACAACAAACTGCTGCAGGCACAAAGCATGGGAGCTCCATTTGCTGGGAAAAATATCCAAAAAATCAGATTCTTCTTGGTTTTGCTCCTGGGGGGGAGGTGAAGCAGCCACCAAGGAGCGCCCCACCCAGCTCGACATCCATTCTGAGCACGCTGCACGTCTCAGATGAGCTCTACATCCAGTAGCTCATCACTCCCCACCCTCCAGCAGCCCCCCCTGGATGAGGAGATGCTGGGGAAGGGGGGGGATGCTTCTCGTTGCCCACCCTGCTCCTAACTCCTGCCTCCTGGAAGTTGGTCGGGAGCGATTAACCGCCTGGCTGCTTAATGCTGGGGCTCTGATCCCAGGAAGCAATTACCTCGAAAATGGGGGTCACGGGCCCCGCTCGTTTACCTTAATTGAATTCCAATATCGGGCTCCAGCTGCCTGCAGCAGCTCCTGCCTTCCAGCTGCTCATCAAAGCCCCAGCATCTCTCCATCCCCACCACCAGCTCACCCCCCCAGGCTGCTGGGAAGGTGGGAGGTGCCAGCAGGAGACCAGGCAGAGACATCGCTGCCCATCACCCCTTTGAGGTGGGATCCTGAGCCTGGAACCCTCCCCAAAAGCCACCACACGAGCCCCACCACGAGGGATGCAGCTGGAGATGTTTCCCTCAGCCCCCAGCACATGGTTCTACCCATAAAACCAGAAAAATGCACATAAAGGCAAGTGAAACACAGAGAAGCACCAAGATCCTTGTTGCTTAAGGAAGAACTGCAAATAGTTACTCAAAAAAAATAATTAAAAATCCCCAAATTGGACAATTGAACCCCTGAGGAGCTCTGGAGCCACCTCCCCAGGACACTGGTTGGAGATGCTGGTGTCCCAGGGTTAAGGCAGCTCCACCCCAGAGCACGTTGGCTGCAGGACTAAGACCATTACACCAATTAAAAAAAAAAAAATCATTAAACCCTAAAACCCCCCCCCAAGATCTGCGAGGAAGAGCCCGGTAAGACAGGAGCGGGTAAATCAATGCATGGAACAACAACTCCAGCAAGTCTACAGCACATTTCACATCAACAGCACACGCAGAGACATGCCTGGGCTCAGGGGGTCCTGGGGGGGGCTCCCCAAACCCTCCCCAGCCCCATGGAGAACACCCAATTGGGGCTGGTGGAGCAGCCCTGGGGAAGGGGATTGGGGTGGTTGCCACCCAGCATCTCGTTCAATGGAAGACTGAGGGAGTTTTGGTGGGTTTTGGGGGGGGGCTGAGCCACCCTCACCCCCTCCTGAGCGCAGGATTGCCTCTGGTCATGGTAAATGATAGGAATAAAAGGGGTATACACACGGTGAGAGGCAGATTGGGAAGTCCACGTACCCCGATGATAGCATTCAACTCCGTCATGGTCACTTGCTTGGCACGCTCAACAGCCTGTGCGACTTGCTGTTGGTGCTGTGGGGACACAGGGGGGGCATGGCCAGGTCAGAGCTGGGCATGGGGGGCACCAAGCCAAGGCCTGAACCCCCCTCCAGAGCTGGGCACCCCTTTTGTTATCTCTGTTTTGCAGCATCTCCTCGATTCATGGAGCCCCTTGTAGGCTTCTCAGCTTCCCAGCACAGACCCCAACACACTCCCAGAGTGGTTTGGGTTGGAAGGAACCTTAAAGATCATTAATTCAACCCCCCTGCCATTGGTGGGACACCTCCCACTAGACCAGGTTGCTCAAAGCTTCATCCAACCATGAGCAAAGCCCCTCCTGGAGTCCAGCTGCCCCCAACACACACATAGATCTGAGCCTTGTTTCTCATGGTGCAGCTCCTCACCCCCAGAAGATGGGTTTGGTGGAAATAGGCCATGACCCCACATAGCACCCCCAAGGGAAACCCCCCAGGAGATGCAGCAGGGCCCATCTGGGGTGTGAAAAGGTCCTTACCTCTTGTGACAGAAAAGGCATGATCTGGGCTAAAATCGTGTTCAGTCTTTTAGCAATTTCTGTCTGGAAACAGAAAAGAGGAAGAAGAAAAAGCAACAGTCAGTAGAGATCAACCTCCCGTGACTGCACGAGGCTTCCCAGCAGCAGCACCACGGATCTCCAACCCCACCTCCATCCCCATCCCTCAACCCATTGGAGGAGGCAACTCCCAAGAGAGGCAACAACAGCACTTCCCTCCATGCTCTGTGCTCGTCAGCACAGGGACATGACCTCACTCCCTTGGGACACCTTGGTCCCCTTCCCATCATGGGACTGAGCATCATGGACCAGCCCCAGCAGCTTCACACCAGCCTGGACCTCCCTGGCTTCAAGGAAACAGGCACTGGCAGAGCTCTCCATCCCTGGAGAACCTGCTGCTCTCCAGAGAGGCTGGATCATGCAAAATCCAGCTGGAATCATGCACGGGGACAGCCCCTCACCACCACTTTCTACTCCTGGGTGCTGAGTTTCTTCAGAAGCTTCAGCAAACACACAAGACCCTGGGCAGCAAGTGCTTGGTCAACAGCAAGGGCTGGTGGGTGCTCACTCGAGGTCTTTCCCCACCCTGAGCTGAAGCCATCTGGGTTCCTTTCACCATCCTCACATCTCACACTCAGGAAACTCAACCCGGCCCCATTGACACCCGTCAGCTCCACCACAAACCGACGCCGTCAAACTGTGGTTTCTGCAACATCTCCATTAACTGGGAATAACGTTTCCCTCGGGCGGTAACCCCAGCACACAATCAGAGACTGGGCTGGGTGGGAAGGGACCTGTCAAGGTCATCCAGTCCAACCCCAGGGACGTGTTCAACTAGAGCAGGTTGCTCAGAGTCTCCTCCAACCTCCCCTGCAATGGTTCCAGGGATGGGGCAGCCACCACGGACAGGATCTCACCACCCTCAACATCAAAATATTCCCCTTTCTATCCAATCTTAATCTTCTTTCAGTTTAAACCTTGTCCTGTCCCAACAGGCCCTGCTCAAACTCCATCCCCACCTCTCTGCCAGCCCCCTTGAAGTCCTGCGAGGCCACCAGAAGGTCTCTTCTCCATGCTGACCAAGCCCACCCCTCTCACCCCCCCCTGCCCCAGGGATGCTCTGCTGGGCAGAGGGAGCTGCCGGGATCTCCAGGCTCCCAGGAGTTAACTGCGGCTGCTCCCCCAGCCTGGGCAGCTGTTAAAACAGCTCCTGCTCCAACTCAAACAGGACCCGAGCAGCCGGAGGATCCAGCACCACAACAATGGCCGGGGCCGAGCCCTGGCAGGGAATCAAACACCCAGAAATTCCTTCCGACAGCCCCGAGCAGCTCGTTATCAATAACACAAGTGATTAACCGCCTCTCGCTCCAGCCTGGCTGCTGGCAAAGTGCCTCCTCCTCCTCCTCCCCGTGCTCCTCAAATCCCCCCCCAGCACCCTGAGAACTCTCCCTCCCCATCCCCACTGCCCAGCACGAGGTACCCCCAGGATGTGCTGGGTTTTAATCCCAGCCCCAGTGGGGTTCGGAGCCAGCCAGGGGCTCTCAGCTCCAAATACCACCAGGAACAAAGAATCACAGAATCATTTAGGTTGGAAAGGACCTCCAGGATCAGCAAGTCCAACCTTTGTCTCCCTGACCCCCAGACCATGTCTGGAAGAGCCACATCTACTTGTTTTTTGAACCCTTCCAGGGATGGTGACTCCACCACCTCCCTGGGCAGCCTGGGCCAGTGCCTAAATATCATAGTTTGGAGGAAAGAACCCCAAGAAACGCTCAACCCAAGAGAAACTCAAGCCAAGAGACACTCAACCCTTGCTCTGAGGAGCCAGCCAGTTGCTGGGACACGCTGCTGCTACAAGACTAAGCCAAGGAGCAAAATCAACATGCCCCAGGATGACCACAGATCACCAGGAGAACCTCAATCTCCCCCAGCCTAGATTTACACCCATGAAGGAAACCACCTCACAAAGACCCCCAAAGGCCACCAGTGCTTGGGGACCTGCTGCGAGGGGTCCCCAGGAGCCACCCACTCGCTGCTCCTGCAGCACCTTCACGTTGGCATCACCAAGTTGGGCTCCAAAGCAAGGGGGATATTTCTGACCGTGGTGATCACGTTACACCTCATGCTTTTCTTAGCCCTTCCAGGGGCAGGGGACGTGCTGGCGCGCGGCGAGGAGGCAAAGGCATCTGCAGGAGAGGATGGGTTGGGCTTGGGTACCTTGGCAACAGCTCCACGAGGGCTGCAGGCACCGGGATCATCAGGGACATGACATGAAGATGCCAGGGTTGGATCAACATGGACCTAACAGCAAGGATGGCCAGGGCTGGATCACCAGGTTGGAAAGGACCTCCAGGATCATCAAGTCCAACCTTCATCCAACATCTCCCTGACCCCCAGACCATGTCTCCAAGCACCACGTCTCCTCATCTGTTGAACCCCTCCAGGTATGGTGACCCCAGCCCCTCCCTGGGCAGCCTAGGCCATGCATGGACACCAGGGTTGGATCATCATGGACCTAACAACAAGGATGTTGAGCTCATCAGGCACAATATTCCCTGCCCAGAGATAAGGGCTCTGTGGCCAGCACAGGTTTTTAAACACCCACCAACCACTTTGCACCCAGAAAATTGGGCCACAAGCTAAAACTGCCCCAAAACTCCAGCCTGGATGTGGTGCCAAGTCCAAAGGACTATGGGCTGGCACCATGGGTGCCACCAACCACCCTGGCACTCACACCACCCATGGGCAAAGCTCTTTAAAAGCCCTTCTTGGCACCGAGGCAACGATTAGATTTATATCTAAATGGCAGCTCCATTAAATATTTATTCCTTCAGATGAAGGCTCTTGGGTTCCAAGCTGCTTCTCCTACAAGTTCCTTCTTGGCAGCCCCCAACGAATTCTAAAACAAATTTAATCCTTCTAGAATAAATTTAATCCTTGTTGGAGGTGAAAATGTCAACCTGTTGCCTCCACATTTAAATCCAATTTTGCCCCAACTTCCACCAAAGATGTGGAGAGAAACTTCATGCTCTGCAAAGAGCCTCCCCACGTGGGGATGCAGCAGCAAGGAGATATTACATGCCCAAAATGTTGTTTACAACCTCGAGGTTTTCCTGTTAACATGAGATTCAATCATCTTTAAGTATTTGTTCACCTCAACTTTGCCCAGTCCCCAGCATATTAAACTCCAGTTGTCCCCATTAAAAGTTGATTTGGGAGCTCCAGAGGATCCTCCAGCCTGTCAGGAACAGGGGAGGGTTTCATGCCCGACATCTTCCCCTAACAGGGCTCATTCATCACCTCACCCTGAGCATCAGAGACCCCCCCCAAGTCCCCCCCCGAGCTGCCTGCCAAGAAAAACCTCCATTCCCAGTGGCAGGTTGCCATGGCAACCCCATCCTCTGCATCCCCTCCTGCATCTCCTCTGGACCACAGCACAGCAGAGATGGGGCTGGAAATGAGCCCTGGATGAACGACCTGGGGTGAGGGGCAAGAAGAGGACAATCACCCCCAGGCAGAGGATTTTAGGGTGTCCAAGCCTGGCCTGGGCTGCCCAGAGAGGTTGTGGAGTCTCCTTCTCTGGAGGGATTCCAAAGGGGCCTGGACACGCTGCTGGGCCCCCTGCTCTGGGGGAGCTGCTGGAGCAGGGGGGTTGCACCAGAGCATCTCCAGAGGTCCCTTCCGACCCCCACCACCCCACGAGGCTCATTAAAAAGGGCAGCAAGTCAGGACAACCCAAAATCCCCATTACTCCCCCACCACCCCCTGCCCCTGCCAGGAACCTGACCTGCTGCCAGGCACGAAACGCTCCTGGGGTGGCGATTTTTGAGCTGGGAAACCAGAGAAAACATTTGTCCCGGTTATAAATCAAGAGCCAGACCCCTTGGCCATAGGCTGAGGGTCCTGTCACCTGCTCTTAAAATGGCCAGAGCTGCCACCAGCACCCAGAGGACTTCGGGGCAGGGCGAGTGGCTGCTGGAGCAGAGTCAAGAGCTGGGCTGGGGCTGTGGCACGGTGTGAAATCCCTGCAGGCTGCCTCTCCCCAGCAGCCCCAGCTCCTCATCCTCTCCTCTTTGCACCTGGACGTGGCAGGGGGAAGTTTAAAAATAACCCTGTCGCTTGTGGGATTACACAGAGTGGAGTGGGAAGGAGCAACCTTAAAAATTATCCAGGGTTAAGGGAGCGTGGGGGGAGCCCGTGCCCCAGCCTGACACCCTCCAGAAATTGCTCTGGTGCTCACTGTGCCGAAGTATATTGGCCTTGACCTCTGAGGAGCAAGCAAAGGGGAGCTGCAGGGCTGCCACTGCACCCCTGGGCTGATCCCAGCACCCTCCTGTAGCACAGGACCACATCCAGACCCCTCCTGGGTCCCCAGATCTCAGGAGGCTTTTGGGGATGGAGGGGTCTGTAGACACCAACCCCACAGCCTTCCCAAGCACCCTGCACCCCGAGCAGGACAGATGCTCCATGGGTTTGGAGCAATCACACCAGTGCACCAGATCAGGCCATCTCCAGAGAGATTTGGGTCACACCAGACCAAACTCCAACCTGCCCTCACTTATTGATTTAACTGGTGGGATGGAGGCTGAACACAGAGCATCACTCACCCAGCTCTTCCTCCTCTTCAAAAACCACACCAAAACATCACCAAGACTTCCCACCACCCCTGGAGCAACGTGGTTGGTAGAGCTGCCGAAAGCAATGGTCCATGGGATGCAGGAACATGGCCCCAGCATCACCTCCCTTGGAGAATCACCCACCCACAAGCCCCCTGCTCCCTCCTCAGCTCCCAAAACTTCACATCCCCTCCGCCCACCCCCCAAAACGCTGCTGAGATGAGTCTCCACCACCACAACCCCCCCTCCCCCTGGAAAAGAGGGTGGCGGGAGCGGTGGGAGCAAGGCGAGGAGTAAATCACACCAGCCGTGAAGCACCAGAAGCATTTGTTGAAAACCAGGATATTGTCTCTTTAAGCACATGAAAATAAGGCCCTTGAGCAGTGTGGTTCTCACTCCGGCGCACAATTATGGGCACTTTCAGCTGTCTACCACTATTTCAAGTGCTCTCTCCAACCAGGCTGTCAATGGCATGTTGAAAGCTATTTGTGGCTGCTATCGTTATTAGCAAAGTGGAGAGCTTGGCTGATGAGAATTAAATTCAGGGAGGGGGTGTGGAGGGGGCGGGTCACAACCCCTCATTACACAATTACCACCCCTACCAAGGCTGGGCGAGCTCATCCCACACCCCCAAAAGCCACCCAGGGCCCCCCAAAAGGCACCCGGTGCCTCCAGCAGAGCCCAGGTTAAGCTGGTTGACGGCTCTTCCCTTCCACCTTAGGAGACCTGAGAGTGGCACAGGCACAAATTACTTGGCTTCTGAAGTATTTTGCAAATTATTACCTGGCACTCCTTGCTAACGAGCACGGCAGAAAGTGTATTGTGTTCTTGGAATATTCTAGAAAGGGGAAAAAAAAAAAGCCCCGAACGAACCAAAGCCATGAAGCTTTTTCCACGAAGCATCAGGAGGGGTTTGGGTTGTTCCAAGTATTAAGTGTTTAAGCACGGGAATAAGAAGTGCTTATGTGGAGAGGTCTCAAAAAAAATATATATAAATATATTAATAAAAATCAAATCCAGAGGGGAGAACCTTTCTGCTGAGGTGTCCCGTTCCCCCCAGGAAAATGAAGCTTTTCTTTCAGAATGATCAGCGATTATCTCCAGAGATCTGAACAAAAACAATGCAAAAACCAACAGGGGAGTGCAGGTTCCTTTTGTAAAAAATCAATTAACCTTAAAAAAAAAAAAGAAAGAAAAAAAAAAAATAAAAGAAAAAAGAGTTTTGCTCAGGTTGAAAAACTCCTGAAGGCTTAAGAAAGATTCAGTGGGAAGGCTGATGCAAGGAGCATTATATGCAACAAAGTGGGTAGTCACTTCCTAAATATTTCCTTGCATATGGAGTTGTTTATGAAACTAGGGGTTGGTTGTTGGGTTTGGGGTTGTTTTTTTTTTTTCCCTTAACGAGAAACAAAAAAGAAAGGGAAGGGGAAGAAAAAAAAACCCAAGCCAAGCACCCCACACACACACACACACGGCCGCATATGCACACACTTAATATTCAGCGTAGAAGAGATAATCTGTTATATAAGCCCACAGCCAGACAATCCCCTTTTGCTTAAAGATGAAGTATCCATCAATGTTTGTCTCGAGCAGATGTAATCACAAGCAGTCAAGTCTGGAGGGCAGGACACCGCATGAATAATTCAGGCACTCCAGTCGACTTGATTGTGTGCAGATAAACACAAGTCAACCGCTAAACAGGTCAGCTGATAAACTTGTTTGTTCAGGACCAGCCACCCTCAACCAGCTGCAGGCAGGACCACGCCGCAATTAGTGCTTTTTAAAGGAAGGGGGGGGATGCTGCACCCTAAAAAAAAGGGGTGAAACCCTTCTGGGCATCCCTCTGGGTCCAGCTCTCCCACCTCCCGGCTCCTCTCGCCCCATTTTCTCCCGGGAGCTGCTTTGTTTGTCCTCCAGCACCGAGCGTGCCCATGGCTGTCAATTCAATAACAAGACAGCTTCACCTCCCCAAACTTCCCCCAGCTCTTGGCACGCAGCATATGTCACACCAGGAACAACTTCCAGCAGGCGGGGGATGCTGGAAACGGCAGGAGAAGATCGTGAAGCATCCCAGGGCAAGCCCAGCACCGACCACGCCGCGGCGTGGGAACTGCCAACCCTGCCAAAGCCAGGTCCCACCTGCCCTGGCCCCACGGCAAAACCACCCCAGGGTGCCCAGAGGTTCCTCCTCGGCCTCCTCTGAACACCACAGGGGTCACACACAACATGGGCACATCACAGGATGGACCTCACCAAAGATAGAAGCTACGATGGGCTCTCACCCCCCAGCCCTGATGCTCATCCCTCAGTGCAAAACCTTCCCAATCTTTTTTGTTCCTCCTGGTGGAAAAAGCACCACACGTCTCGGGAAACACCAACTGCTTCCAAAGCCTCCACGGAGAGAAAAAACTCCTCATCTTGCTGGGTGGCTTCAGCATCTCCCCGAGCGAAGCCGTTCAAGAGAATAAATCACCCCCCAACAAAGCCTGTGCTGGGTGCTACAGTCCCTCCAGCATCTCCACAGGGTCTATATCCCTCCAGATGCATGGAAACGGGGGATATGCTTCTCACATGAAGCCACCACAAGCCTTAAGCAAAAAATCTCTGCATTCAGGGGCATTTCTGGCTGCCCCAAACCTCCCTCAATCCACACACCAGCCCCACGTACCCCTACTCATCCCAGGCTCCTGCACAGCCCCTTCCCCAAAGATGCTTTTGTCCAGGCAGGAGGCACTGAAGAGAAAGAACTGGGGATTATCTGTGTGGAGGAAGATCTTTTTAAAAAAACTGAAGACTAAGCAGGAATTATTTTCGTTCCCCCGTGACTACGCACCCGAAAGCTAAAGGAGAAGGAACGAGGCAGATTCCCCAGCTCTGAATTTCATCACCCAGCCAACCACACTTTCTTCCTGGAGAGGGAGATGCTGCCATTAAGCAAAACCCCCCCCCGGAGCTGAACGGGGCTGCTTTGCGAGTGGCAAAGTTGATGTCAAGTCCTATCTGCCTTAAGTTCTTAATTAGAACTACTTCTAAAACCAGTAAGCAGCAGCAGCACAAATAATCAGGTCTAATCTCAATAATAACTTTATTCCTTTAAGTTTTACCATCATGTGCCCAGCCTTTAGGCTCTTTAGCTATAATCTTATCAAGGTAGCACACCACATTCTGCCCTGGCCTTCTATATTTTTCCTCCAGGCAAGTTCTGTATTAGAGGGAGATGAACACACACACCAAAAAAAAAAAAGAAGTACCAAACATTGCTACATTTTCCAGATGCAAAGACAAATCCGTGGCATTGAGCAATGTGCCTCAAGATATGGGTATCCCTGAAGATAATTCCCTCCTAAGTCTCACGCTCCAGCCCAGCAAGTATCAGGGGTATGACCTTAGAAACAGTCGCCTTGTACCAACAACAAAACCAGAGGAAAACGCGGGAGATAAGAGTGTTTTCCGAGCACTGGGAACGTGCTATTCCAGGTAGGGTGGGAGGCGAGGCTGTTTTCACCTCTCCTCATAAACACTCTCTTCCAAAATCAAAGTTTCTCCCCAATATAGGCCATAAAAACCCCCCCAGAAGTTCCTCACCTGGAGTCACACCCTGACTTCGGCGCTTCCCCCCCCATTTAGTGTAAGCAGAGCCTGTTTATCTCAGGTTGAGGAAAGGGCACCAGGAGATCAATCAATCCATCCATCTCATCAATCCGTCCATCCACCATTTCCCACCCCTCCCCAACTCCCCTTTAAATTACTCACCTGTTTGTGCATTTCAATATTCAAGCCATACGACATCTCATAGTACTGGGGAATAGAGAGAGCCAAGAAGAATCCCGAGTTAATTTCACAGAAGGTATTTGCATAAGGTCATTACCAGAAAGCAACCCCCGGTCAGAACTGGGCTGGAGAGAGCGTTGGGAGCCAAGGAAATTATACCTTATAATAAGCAGATGTTTATGGGGTTTAACTGGCATGCATTTAAACAGGAGGACACTCCTTTTTACTCCTGTTTTCTCCTCCTAAGCTACTTAGAAAAACAAAGAGGCGCAGAGCTGTGTGACAGGCGTCTGCACAGCCCTGGCAGAACAGGTACAGCTCCTAGTCTGGCCAAAAACCCAGTTTCTCACTGTGGGGGGGGTGTGGATTTATTCCTTCCCCCCCCATCCCAGGATCCAGCAGTGTTGGTGGGAGCACAAGGAGCAACCAGGTCCCTTCCTCCCCACTGGGAAAGGGGGTGTTGGGGTCCCCTTAAACCTCTTACAAACACAAATTATCCCACCTCGGGGCCCTGAGATGCAAATTCTGCTACCCAAAAAAAAAAAAAAGGGGGANCCCCCCCAAAAAAAAAAAAGGGGGAGGTTTTGACGGTAACAAAAGAGCCCAGTTTTTCCAGGAAGGGAGGGGATGCTGTGGGAAGGCACCCGGGGGGGTTCACCCAGCACCCCAGGGCAAAGAGGGGGGCAAGCCCTGGGGTATCTCCCCCAGCCTGGGGTCTCTGCTCCCCCCCCAGGGTTGTAGGCACCGGTAGAAAAGGGGTTAACAGGAAACTTAGCATCGAGTATTGGCACCGGGAGAGGGCAGGGCAGGCGGGCAGCCCCCTCCCTGCCCCAAGCCGGGGGCACCGGGGGTCCCTGGGCAGCTGCCCGGTCCCGTGGGGGTGTCTCCCACCCTCCCCCCCGGTTTTTCCAGCTGGGCTCGCAGCTAATGACATTTACAGCCTGATCCGAAATCTGATTAAAGTCTCTTACCATAACGTAATGGCGCTGCATTTCTGTCTTCTCGTTGGCCAGCTTATCATACTCCACTTTCAAACTGGGGATGGTGGGAGAGAGCAAGAGGGGTGAGACCTTGGGGAT